>JAUTBT010009330.1:0-22500 GCA_032361225.1 Lepetodrilus schrolli
AGTATGTTTTATTTAAGTATTTTGAGAAGAGTAGTCCTCTATTTATATAGTATGTTTTATTTAAGTATTGTTAGAAGAGTAGTCCTCTATTTATATAGTATGTTTTATTTAAGTATTGTGAGAAGAGTAGTTCTCTATTTATATAGTATGTTTTATTTAAGTATTTTGAGAAGAGTAGTCCTCTATTTATATAGTATGTTTTATTCACCAACATGTTATTTCTTCATTAAAGTTTTCAGATTTTCACTTCATGATTTGTACTGAACATAAAAAGACATAACCTACACGAGCTCACCACTCTTCATTTAATGTTATTCCTCAAAAGTAAGTCCAAATTTTATATAAAACCGGTCGTGATACGTATCGTATCGTGAGCCTAGTATCACAATATGTATTGTATGATGATGTTTCGTGGTACCCCTAATGAATAGTGTGTATATGTGTTGTAATGTGTATAATGTGATAATCTTATAGTGGTAATAATGTTATGTGAAGAATAGCAGCTACCAGACTACCCGAGGTGTGTTCAGGCTGCACTACTAATCTGTACTATGTAGAGCTACGGAAGCCATTCATCCAGAATATGAAGTACTATGTTGTACTACTTTTCAATACGGGTCTGGACCCCTTAGTGTTTTATAGGAAAATGTAGGAAAACCAAAAGCAAATGGACTTGACACATGCACAAACCGATTTCCTGATATTTTCCTACTAACCCGTTCAGCCAACCACTACTTTGTAGAAAAGTAGCACAGTGTAATATAAGTAGTGCGGCCTGAATCCACTCCAGTTTCAATAATGGTATAAGGGAAGTAACTCTTCGTATGTTAATGTTCAACATGAGCAATATACTGCAACAATCATTGTTATACGTGTACTATCATTTAGTGAGCTTAAAAACCTGCAATGAAACAAACATAATCATGTCAATTACTATTTCATTTATATAGCTGTTTTGCAATACAAATGCCAAATGATCTACTAAACAGGGACCATGTACCATTGAATTCAGATTATTCCCCTACCATAGAGTGGGGGAAATATTTTTAACAGTACGACTGGGTGCGTTCAACCTACACTACTTTTCACTACACAGTACTATGCAGTGCTATGGAAGCCGTTCAGCCTGAATATATGTAGTACTATGTAGTACTTCTTTTCACTACGAGTCTGGAAATATAAAACAGTATTGTAAAAATAAAATACAAATGTTGATGGTACTACTCAATTATTCATTTTCATTAAATTTCTAAAGGGTTTTATTAAATGACAAACCAAGATTAAACTTGCACTATGACAATACAGACATTGCACCATAACAGGATCACGTCGAAAAGGTCCCAGGAACGGGTTTAAATTCAGGATAATAGATGTCAAATTCCAACGATCTACCACTGTGCTACCTCCCTCTACCAAATATTTTGAGGTGCAGGGGTTGTAATTATTAATTCAGTCATATGTGGCTTGTCAGTTAATAACAGTCACGAAGACACCTGCTACATCTGGTGGTTGCAATAAATAACAGTACATGTGGGCACTAGCTGGTAATAAGGAAGCAAGAATGATAACTGCACTGGGAGAGTGTATCTTTGCATGTTAATACCAGGTCACAGAGGTGAGATTCAAATCTGAGACCCTTAGCTCACAAGATTTCGCCATCTTTTCTGATATGGCTGGCATATAAGCTCACACAGCAATTATACTTCAGCATTTATTTGACATAATAATAAGTATTATAATAATTATTAATAATAAAAATAGTAGTACTATGGTAGTAGTAGTAGTAGTAGTAGTAGTAGTAGTAGTAGTAGTAGTAGTAGTAGTAGTAGTAGTAGTAGTAGTAGTAGTAATAATAATAACAATAATAATCACAATATGTCCATTTCAAAATGTGCTGAATTCCAAACTATCTAAAAATCAAATGTTTCTCCAAAATGACAAGGAAATTATACTGTGTGATAAACATCATCTCACCCAAGTGTCTTGTGATATATGATACTCGTTGATTTGTGATACATGTACTCATAAACTTATGTTGGTACCTATTTGAAATTAAACCCAGGTGAGATTATCTGTGTGAGGGATATTTAGTTTAGTATACAATATCAAATGTATACTTGAACATGTTGAAAATGAATATCATTGAAAGAATTGCTGCCTGTAGGTCACATAATGTACAAAAATAGGTCACATAATTACAAGCAGGCTACATGGTACATAATGAGGTCACATGATACACATCATACATGCTACCATGACAACTAATAATAATGACAATGATTTGTATGTGTGACATGAAAGAAGCATGCAGAAAAAAAAGCAAACAATCAAACATTGTCAATCATGTTGATCAGTAGTGGTGTAAACTGTTTTGGCAAGTTCTACAAGCCTAGAGTTAACTTCTACATGTTCTAAAGAAAAAGAAAGACTACTGGTAATCTTGCCCATCCTTGTACATTTGTGTATACAAGAATACAAGAATTATACATTCTGTTCAATCTGTCAAATTATTATGTATACATCACTAATCTGCCACCAGCATTAGAACGACTGGTAAACATTGTAATCAAGACATTCGATAAAAAAATAAAAAATAAAAAAATCTTAAAAACTGAAATATGCTCCTACTGGTCTCGGCCAGCAGTGTTACCCCTTTGGCTCAGTCGGTAGAGTGTTGGAGTCATAATCCAGCATCTCGGGTTCAAAACTCAGGATCGGCAGTGGTCATGTTTCAACATACATTCTCTCTCTCTCTCTCACTCACACACATTCTTTCTCTCTCTCTCACACACACACACACACACACACACACACACACACACACACAAAACACACACACAAAACACACACCCACACAAAACACAAACATAAAAAACAAAATCACAAGGCAATCATGGGGTTCACAATAACTACATCTACTCACCCTATCCCCTTTGAAGATCTTCCAGTTGGCCTCAGAGATTGGTTCCACCAGTATTCTTCTCCTGGACTTGTTGGCAGCATTTATGTCCTTGGCTGCTGTTGTCCACGGCCTGTTCTCATCGTACACCCACACACTGCGTCGGTATGGGATCTCTTTCCAGCCCTGGAAGGGCCGGTGTACAGACACACCCGAAGCTTTGGCAATTTCACGTTTTATGTACTTCTTGAAGTAGTTACTAACTACAAATGTCAACCTCATTGTTGGGAATTTGTTTCACCTGCAAGCTGCAATGTTATTTCTGAAAGAAGAAGAAAAAGTAACATTTTGACTTTTATGATATTTTATTAATGAACAAAATGTGACCATCATCAGACATCATGTTCAAAATTAGCCGGAAAAAAACAAATCTATCACGTTCAAAATTTGCCGAAAAACACCAAATCAATACTACTGTATGCGCTATGGAGCGAAAACAATGAAACAACAGGACTCGGGGCTTAGCAATAAGGATTGTCGGCCTGCCCGGGACAGGTACTATTCACAGGCAGTGTTTAATGTCCTACAGGACACAGAGATAGGTGCCTCTAAAAGCCCTGGGACTGAAACGAACATGAGATGAAACATGGTGTTTTTCGTGTTTTATTTATATTTTAATTGGAGTTTAAAGTCGCTTTCAAGATTCTTTCACATATCACGCCTTGTCAGTTTAGGGTAGGAGGAAACCCGCAACTATATGTTATTGTTATTGTTTTACGTCGCAGTGGGAATATTTCACCCAGGGGCTCAACAATAAACAGGGCAACCACTTGGCCTAGGCAAAATGTCATTTGGTAATTTCACAATACTTCCTGCGCAAGGTTAAGCCCAGGAGTGCATTTTTCAACGTATTTGGCGATAGCTTATATAGATATTTTTTTATTAATGATGCAAAGATTCTGAACTACATATTTTGGCTAGGTAGTAAAAAATAACAAATGGTAGCATTTTTTTGTTTTTCATTCCATAAACGATTTACTGAGATAACAGGCATGGAAAGTTGCATGACTATGTTTGCATGTATCTTCATGGGTGGAAGGATGCCACCATATGCTAATTTAGTAAATTCAAATTTGCTTGCCACGCTAGATCACACAAGAGCAGAACTGCTTGACAGCCATTTAGCATCTTGGTCAGCAGATAGTCAGCTCTGGTGTGCATTATATAGACTGAAATCTATATTTTGGCTAGGTAGTATAAAATATCAAATGGTAGCATTATTTGTTTTTCATTATCAGCTGATTATAATGTGTGCATACATCTTCACAGGCGGAAGTACACCATGTACAGTGAAATTACCGAATTAGAGCGGCACTGGTGAGCAATGTTAAATTACCGAATACGTACATTGGGACTATGCTAATATAAATACAGCATGTAGAACTAGCAGATAAAAAAACAGATAATCAAACATTAAAAATAGTTTGGGGTAATATCACTATGATATAATGCGACTACTGTATTGTAATTTTGAATACGTTGTATTGTTAGGTCCCTTTGTTCCTTATTGTTTCGGAAGCTAACATGATGACATGGTATTGTTGAACACGTGTCCTGTCGTTAGCTATATTTACATCTCTACTGTAAAATTAAAATAAAATTAGCCACATGAGGCTTGTAAATTTTTTAATCTATGGATGCTAAGTTGGGATAATCCTTATCTGTTTTATCATATAAATGGTCACATTGAATTTAGATTTCAAATCATTGACAATGTCAAGGGGTTTATTTTATAGTCATTCATATAATTGTTTTTAGTTTATGACTAATAGAGCACCGCAAGAATGGGACACTATTGGAGTTACAATCTGGACAATTTAGTTTTTCTGCACGACTATAAATAGGCGACGCTACTATAGCCGAAGTATTTGTCGATACTGGTGTTGATAAACAATACTACAACAAACATAAAATAGTATGCAGTTTTAAAGGGGAATGACAACTAATACTGGTAAGTATAACATTTCTTAGATTACGCACGTTGATCGCATGCTACAAACGACAATTTGTTAAGTGACCGGAAACCGGCGACTCACGGATACTATATCGAGAATCTTGCTTTACCATGAAACAATCTCGCGGTATGATTTCCACCTGCACCCCCCCTCCCATTTCTTGCATTGTATTCACGTGTGTTATTTTATAAGATGCAATGATATCCGCAACACTAGAATAACGCAATTTGTAAGGATACTGATTTAACGACATGGTCAAAAATACATGTACAACTCGAAGTCACGTGTCTGTCGATAGAAATCTAATATGGAAGCTAGATGTCACATGATATGGCCAACGGAACTGTCCGAGGATGGCCGATTGATGTTGTGACGTCACATACTGCTACTGTTATCTTTTTCAAAGTACTAGGTCTTCTTTGGCCCTTGGGTCTTACTATACTATCTTAGGGTTAATGGTTATTCTAGGGTTAGGGTTAACGATATAATTTAAAATATTTTGGACACATTTTATATCAACAAAGATGATCGCGAACATCGAATCACTTTTCTATTGAAGCAGTGGTAAAATATAGCTTAAGAACTCGTGGACTGAAGTGTCCGTAATAGTGTTCCCCGGTTGCGCAGTCGTCTAGGCACTCGGACACTGTGCCATGTTGTGCAGGTTGGCGCATGTTCGATTCCTGGTTGGAATAACATTTTTTTTAATTGTTTCTAGAAACGATGAAATTTTAGGACGGAATGTTTTCCCAGTGTTAAGGATGAAAAGAGTAAAAACGAAAAAAAGGAGGGGTGCGGGCGGAAATTTTTCCTATCTCGCTAAAATACGGTGGGGGCTAAACGTCAATCAAAAAAAAATAGGTGGGAGCGAAACGGTCATGGCTTGGGGTGGAATGACAACGTACAGGGGGCGCAATGTACAGGGGTCGAAACGTCATACATTTAATGCTACTGTCTTCGCGAGCATTCAACGCTTTGCCTTAGTTCATATTATTCTACATTTGGAAGCCATCATAAGTAGGCATACAAGATAGACACATTAAAACGCAGTGATATATACCTTATTTATTCATTAACCATGTTAACATGCCCCAACCTATCAAGCGTGTACCGCTACCCTTTCGTACCCTTCATTCTAAAGGAAGTAGTGTTTGAGGCGGTTGATTGTTATTACTAAGCAATAGACAAAACCTAGTCCAAATACGCGCGTATAACATCAAGGGACTTAACTCGTAAATGTAAACCTATCTTCCGGGTTCAACAGAAGTTTATGTTATGACTATGCTAAAGTTGAAAAGTCGCTTTTTTGTGTGAAATTGTGTTGTGCATGTGCAAAAAAAATACTAGAAGCACTTTCGCTATGTTCTGATGTCGTGACTGCGGTCAATGTAACTTTCTGTTGTGACAGAACAAGCTGAGAAAGATGGGCTTTTCGGGCCCCGCTGCAGTGTTCCTGTCTTCCCTCACCGCCATTCCCATATCCTACCTGTTGAATATGACAGCGTCCATGAAAGACTCCAGGATGATATTCCTGTTAGGAGTTGTAGTGCTGCTGTTCGTTACATTGGTTCCATATATCACTGTCAAGTACCGGCCACAGAAAACTGACTGGTTCTTTTATGGTGAACACTACGTAGATTTACCACAACATAAATAATTATTATCATAAGATTAACGATAAGATAACTTTATATCCCACCAGGCAACTTTGTTGTGCATGTATATTAAACTAATTTTAAAAAATAAAAAGGAGTGACATGTACAACAAATAAGGAGACAAGTAAACAAAATAACACATTGTAAAATTAGACAAAGCTGAAAGCACAGGCGTAGAAACGCAACCCCGTTAGACTTAAACGATAACAATATACCTAAAATACCTAAAAATATATATGCATTATAAGTCTACAGTAGAATACTATACACCTAGCAATAGCACACCTAAAATATATATTAACACTCTTAGGCATAAAATAGAATATATGAATTAACATTCCTTAAGGGAGTTGAGCTTTTATATTATTTAACAAATGTATACTAGCTAGTATTTGGTTTTAATTTTTGGTTCCAGGAATCTGCGACCGGAAGGGAGAAGTTTTAAATGGCTGTTGAGATCGTAGCTAGAATCATTTACTGAGTCAGTTAGTGAAAACACAATCTTCAAACAGAGAATTGAGCAGTTCAAATACAGATCCTATAATTTTCATACATATTTTCACAATTTTGGAAAGTTTATTTTTGTTTTCTAATGACAGGGCACCGTACCAGCACTGAATAGAAAACAGAAGAATAAACTGTACACAACTACTATTAAATAATGACATCACGGAGTTCACGTTGTAGGACCTGAGCTTTCTAAGTAAATACATTCTTTAATGGCATATACTAAGTATGGCATCTGTATTTGGGGCAAAAGATACTGTATCATCAATAATTGTGCCAAGGTATTTATATTTAGTAGTCGCCTATGGGTGAAATATTCCTGGTGTAACGCAAAGCAATAGTAATATATAGTTCATTCATTATATTTAGTAGCAATATCTACAGGTCCGGCTTTTATGCACACATTAGTGAAACCTCCTCTCTTCTGCCTAATGTCTATTATAATTTCTTTCGTTTTACTCACGTTCAGTCGAAGAAAATTATCACAAAACCAGTTAGAAAAGTCAGAAATGTCTTGTCTGTAGTCGAGTTCGCTATTGGAGAGGAGGCTAACAAGAGCAATGACATCTGCACATTTGATAGTTGAACAATTTACATATGTACTACGGCAGTCATTTGTATATATAATTAAGAGCAATAGTGTGAGAACACAGCCTTGTGGAGCTCCAGTAGCGAAACTAGGGTGATAAGCCAGCTTGGAGTTTCGAATATGTGCAGAATATACATATACGCATGTCAAATGTGAAAGCACATGCAGCGGTTGGAGAGAAAAAAAATATGTAGCGCAAAATAGATGATAAACACACATTATTATCCGCTACAGCACCACGGACAGTTGTGGTTCATATTGTCGCAAATGGGTGAAAGATTCCCGAAGCAACATTAAACTCCACAATCACTCATGAGCTGTCACCTCTGGCACGCTCACATATATTCTGTGCGTATTCAAAACTCCGAGCTGGCTTATATATATATATATTTTAATGCATAATGTATGCCTGAGGGTATGTTGTCAGATATTTATGGCTAGTACTATTTCTAGATACTTGACCACATTTATAGGTATTTTAATCACTTCATGTACTTTTACCATTATCCTCCAATTATTCAAGCCTATATATTTTTATCATCACATGTTCCATCCATTTGTTCAAGCTTGAATCTCAGTATTCACCATGTTCATCTTGTACATTGATAAATCTTGGTCTGTTCCAGTCATCAGCATCTTTACATTCAGCTCCGTCATCGATCTCGTCATCGCTCTGGAGAACGATGGAATCATTGAAGACTTCATGGCGTTTTACCTGCGCGAAGGAGAGCCATACCTGAAGACGGCCTATGGGACGATGATCTCGTACTGGGATGGAGTAGCTCACTATGCCATGTACTTGACCATCCTAGCAGCACAGTCGTGGGGGTAGGTAACTATGCCATGTACTTGACCATCCTAGTGGAACAGTCGTGGAGGTCACTGTGCCATGTACTTGACCATCCTAGTGGAACAGTCGTGGAGGTCACTGTGCCATGTACTTGGCCATCCTAGTGGAACAGTCGTGGGGGTAGGTCACTGTGCCAAATACTTACTAGGGCTGGTTATTGATACACATATGAAAGATCGATAATCGTCAGCACAATCTCGATCAATTATCGATAAATACTGGACAAATAAGTTCTGAAAGATTGTTTGCCTTTTGATGACAATTTATTGGAAAAATTGATATTTTGAAAATTTATGAGATAGAAATATATGAAAATACTAGGCACTATGACCTAACACACTGACATGACAGTCTCTTTATACTGCTCAGAGATGATCTGCTGCTCACTTTCTATCTTTGGGAAATCTGTTACAAGTAAATGAAAACTTTATTTTGTAATCCGTAAATCTGTTCATAGGTATCGATAACAGATTTTATATTGATAATCATTACTAAATATTTCCATCAATAATAATCGCAATTATCGATATATTTGGCCAGCCCTAGTACTTACCCATCCTAGCAGCACAGTCGTGGGGGTAGATCACCTCAGACTGGTCCAGCTGAGCACATGCTAATTGTATTTTCAGGGTCCTGTTCCACAGAACAATCGTAGCATTATGAGGTGTAATTCCATAACCTGTATAGAAGGTTCCAGGTTCAAATCCCAGCATCAAGGTTCGCGAAAGTTACCTTTCTGACTCGATATTGATAAGATTCGCCGTCTGTAGAGTGGCACTGCTGCATTATGCAGATATCATCCTTGGTGTGTCAATACCAACAACAACAAAACTCTTTAGTGCTATCAGTTTTCTGTAGATTAGGACCCATCATGATCATGCTCAATCCAAAAGGAATTAAATACACACTTGTATATTACCCCTATCCATGCTGGTTTAGTATTAATCATTGTTCAACGTATCATATCCGATTACTGCCAACTCAAACAGGTTAAAATATATTTGTAGAACTGTTCTACATTAATATAGTCATGAAAGCTGAACTGCATGTCAATCGTATACTGAGCATACTAATGGTGTGAGGTTGTTTCAGACAAGGGTACCGAGAGATAGGTCTGTACTGGGCGGGCTCAATAGGACACAGCATGGTAATTCTCATGCCTGCCATCTTACAAGGTCAGTATGTATCTGTCCTTGTTACCAACTCCTCCCCTAGTCTCACAAAGGGCTCGTCCCTGCACAATCATTGTATTGCAAGTCAGTATAAAGTTTAGAAGATTTGCCACTCACGTGTGGATCAGGATCCTATCCCACAGAATGATCATAACACTACAATAGTTCTGTGAAAGAAAGCTTTAATACTTACTGGCTCATTAATATTGGTAATTATTATGTTGACTTTTTAAAAGAGAATATTGGTTCATGTTCAGCATGCAAATATGTTCAAAATTACCTAGTTAAAAACATATTTTAAAGAATATCGACCTAAGGACATTAAATTAATCAAGTGAAACAAATCTATCCATGGTGAAATCAAGAGTACATGTATATGTAATAACAGGCAATATGTATGTATCCTAATAATATTGTCAACAAGGATGATAAGTATTGTAAGTAAATGTCAGAAGTATGGTCAGTAATTGTCAGTAAATGTCAGAAGTATGGTCAGGTAATGTCTGAAGTATGGTCAGGTCATGTCAGAAGTATGGTCAGTAAATGTCAGAAGTATGGTCATTAAATTTCAGAAGTATGGTCAGGTAATGTCAGAAGTATGGTCAGTAAATGTCAGAAGTATGGTCAGGTAATGTCAGAAGTATGGTCAGTAAATGTCAGAAGTATAGTCAGGTAATGTCAGAAGTATGGTCAGTAAATGTCAGAAGTATGGTCAGTAAATGTCAGTAAATGTCAGAAGTATGGTCAGTAAATGTCAGTAAATGTCAGAAGTATTGTCAGTAAATGTCAGAAGTATGGTCAGTAATCATGGTAATGGTAAGAAGGTAAAAGTTATCAAAACTAGTCAGAATAGAAGCAATTCCTTCTTATTCACTGTATTTGGCAATATTGACCATGTTGACATTGCAGGTAAATATGGTCCATTGATTGACATAAGTATGTACATTGCAGGTAAATATGGCATCCGGTGGCCCTGTCTGTTGAACCTGCCATATTTGGTCATACCTCTGGTTGCAGGAGTCAAGTTCCTCAATTCACGGCCTAAGATGCAGGAGGTAAAAGGACTTCTGGGTCACTATGTTTGAAACACCACTCACTCACCACCCAAGTTACCTGTTTATTAATGGAAGAGTATATATTACCAATTGGTAATCTTAGATCTGCGATTTAGTAACATTCTGTGACGATGATAGAAGAGGCCTGATAATGTTAAATTCAGAGGAAAGTGATGGAAATTGGTATTATTTACCTTCTGGTCATTGACCCATCGAGCTACCTCCGGAGTGTTTCAGGGAGATGTCTGATGTTCTTATCCAGATAAATACAACAGAGTTCACTACAAATGTCAGTATATGATTTTATAAGCAGCATATTTTACCAGGTGTATGACCATGTGTAATTTGAAACAAGTACAAACTAATCAGAGTTTTAATTGGTTCTGATGTCCTGTGTTGTAGGAGTCTACTGTCACCCATCCCCCCATCTGGAGGCGACCTCTAGATTTGTTCTTCATATTGTTCCTTCTGGCGGCATCTGCTGTGGCCATCCTCCGCTTTATGGTGAGAGCATCGGCACCTTGCCCCACGTCAAGTAAAGGACACAGAGAAACATGCTTTATTATTGGTTAACCCCTCTGTCTGTCCCAACGATACAGTTCTACAAACGAAAAATACTGTCCATTCAAACTAGAGAAGCCTCCAAGATAGTGAAGTGTCATAAAATCTTATATTTATTTTGAGCTATGTCCACGTCATTTTTGTGTATTGTATCGTCATGTATGGGTTAAAGATTCCCACTGCGATATTAAGCACCAAATAATACTCATGCACGTATTAAATACTCAATCCTTGTATTTTGTTTGCTTACTATCCTCACAGTGTTATCTTTGTTGTGCTATTACAGGCTGCTACTGGTGGCAATGCAACAGTTGCCAGGTATTACGTGGAGAAGATCGAGCCCTACCTCTCAGACCCGTCCCTGTACTCTAAAACACAGGTGAGCTTAAAATATATTGTGCCCTACATGTTATATACCCTTATTGTCTGTATTTCGTTTCTCCTTTGCCATCACACATGAGTTAAAAATTCCCGCCGAGACTTAAAACAATCACTCCCCTTTTTTTCATTCTTTTCTTGTCATATGGGAAAATGTTCTTTTCCATCCCTCTTAACTATTTACTACCAAATGCGACTTGTAAAGTAAGTTTTCAATTTTTTTTCTGGGATATTCATTCTATGAATCCTAATATATACATGAGGTCAGCTGGGTGTTGGAGCACATTCTATGATTCCTAATATATACATGAGGTCACTTGGGTGTTGGAGCACATTCTATGATTCCTAATATATACATGAGGTCAGCTGGGTGTTGGAGCACATTCTATGATTCCTAATATATACATGAGGTCAGTTTGGAGCACATTCAAGCCAAACTTACTGTTGTTATTTCCAGATGATTGTTTACCTGTTCCACTTCTTGCCTTATTATGCCATGGCCATCTATGGTCTGATCAACCCCGGTGAATCGTGGATGCCAGACTGGTCGTTGATCCACGCCGGGGCTGCAGCTCAGGTACAAACAGTAAAAAAAATGTCAGGGGTCCTATTCCAGGATCATAACAGAATCCTGGCAGAACACGACCATATTGAATATATACATTTTTTTAAATCTTTTTTTTTACATTGGGGTTTAGAACTGCTTTCAAGATTCTTTCACTTATATCACGGCTAGTCAGTTTATGGCAGGAGGAAACCTGCAACATCTGTAGCACTGAATGTTGCAGTAAACCTATGAGCATCAGCTGGTACTGACAAGACCAAGGATGATAACTGCATTGCCATTCTACCGACAGCACATCCTATCAATATCACGTCAGAAAGGTAACTTTCACGAACATCGATGCCAGGCCCCCTGGACGAGATTTAAACCTGGAACCTTTGGCTCCGAAGTCCAACATTCTACCACTGTGCTACCACCAGCCCCTTTGAATATAGTAGATGCATTATACACTATCATGTGTTAATTGCACCAGGACAATCATCAAACATGGTCGATTTGGTGAGCACTCTCCCATCCCACTCTACAAATAATAATAATAATAATAATAGTATTTATATCGCACTAGACTCCATGCACAAGGTGTGTGCTCAAACGGCTACACTATTAATAAGTGCACAGTGAAAAAGATAGGGTGTCCTGTTAGGTGTCCAGGCCAGGACACCTAACGTAGATGCACCAAAATAAACCAGGACATCCAGGGTGAAAGTGTCCTGCCAGGATCCTGTCTGATCCTGTTAGGATCCTACTATTTTCCCTGTGATGGCTTATCCATCCTATTGCAAATACATGACGATCGGCAATTCTCACGAATAACCCAAGAAGTCCAATGTCCAGTGTTTTACTTCCAGGGCCAGTTTTCCCACATCGGAGCATCGTTCCATTACCGGACGCCATACATCCACCGAGTGCCACAAGACTCCACAGCCAGACTGGTATTCTGGGCCATCAACATCTCGCTCTTTGTGCTACCTCAGCTTCTTGCCTACCGATGTTTTGACAACTTGGAATTCTTCAAGTCAAAGCAAAAACCAGACTCAGATTTGTCGGAAAAGAAGAAACTAAAGTGACGCTTCCCTGCTGCTTCGTGTGATTGATATCTTCTTATTGACATGTTATAGCTGATTGCCCAGCGTTCTTGCAACAATAGTCATGTTGGCGGACTTTTGGCTAAGAGCGTTAAAATACTAATGCCCAAACCATAGACGTCCAAGGATCAAAGTCAGGTGCTGTGTAATGCATCAGTGAAGTATTTTGTTATCAGTGTACAGCACTACTTCAGCCACGTATCAAGTGACTCTTCAAAAAATGTATTACTCTTGAAGACAGCACTCATCTTCCACGCAATATCCTAGAAGGCAAAAGGCTGCTATATGAAGTCTAAAAATAACAATTCCGCTTCTATGAAATGATAAATCAGGGTTGATGTCAAGGGAGGCAACTATGGAGAAATCGTCATTCAAACGTGATATTGTTGTATTTTTATATTCATTTTGTTTAGGATTATGTAGTATTTAGAAAATGTATGTTCAAGATATTTGCAGCCAGTTTACAATGAAATTTACAATTATATGAAAAACCAATCTACACCAGGCCACCGTTTCACAACGGCCTCCTAACTATTTAGGAGCTCCTAAACCAGTCCTAATTGTTGTCACCTCGTAACAAGTGTTTCACGACAACGTCACAAGTCGTATCCCTTCTTAAATCGGCATCTAACTTAGGAGGTGATAAACTGGGTCATAAAGTTAGGAGCTCCTAAATTTAGGATGTCGTTTTGAAACGGCGGCCAGATCTGCACATTTGACCTCTTCCTCTGCATCATGGGAAAACCTGCCAATTATCTTTACAACATCTCGGTTTTCTTCCACGGCCCGCAAAGGAGAAGTAATACTTTCTGTGTTTTTCTGTGTGTTATGATAATCACTTCTTAAACCTATATTCCAGAACCAACCAGATGCTCAGTGGATCATTCAGAAATATGTATTTGTGATCTGCAGGATTGTAATCTTAGTAGTATCATGTTGCTAGTGTTTAATCATGAATGAGAATTAGATATCCCTATTTTTTTCATTGTCCATTATGTTGATATCAGAGACGGCCATATTAAACCGCTGTAGATTTTGTGAGAATGAACTACGCTCAGTTGTATACTGTTACCAGAAGCAATAAATAAAGAAATGGAAAACTTATAAAATAATCTACTTAGTGCTTGTGTTTTCAAAGAAGCGGTGACTGTTTAACTCTCTCCCTGCTACAGGCAACCGGAGATGCATAAATCACAGTGACTGTGCCTAATCCACCAGGGAGAGGGTCAATGTTTTTGTATTTTCAATAATTATTTACATGAAAATATTTTGTTCATCGAATAAGTCATAACAAAGTACTTATTTTAGAGAGGGAACCCCGGTTATCAAACTGAATGAAGTTGTCGTCCAACGGCTAAGGCCCTACTAACGAATACAATATTAATATTGTGATTTATTGTGTTTATTAAAGCAACTCTCTCATGGGTGTGATAGACATCACGTCTCTAATCATGTCCATCAGAGACACTAGGGGGAAGTCATTCATTTCCAGAAATTAAATTCATTGAAGCACCATAAATTATATACTATATAATTATATTATATACTATAAAAACATAATTCCCTTTGTCATGTGCAAAGTAGGAACGTGAAAGTAATACCGGTATAATTGACGAAATATCAGTGAGAGAGTTGCTTTAATATTAAAATGCAAAATCCATATATTAATTTAAGGATTGACTGCAATATTTTTTACGTTCATCAAGATAATGAACAGAAAAACTGATGTGCAAACTATGAATCCACGAAGCGGTTCACACAAAAGTTTTCACCTTATAAATAAATTATTCAACAAATTGGTGGAGATGCAATGGTTCTAGTGGTCTAACATGGTGGATACATTTTATAATTCATATTTTGTAGAGCTGAGCATTAATATTTTCAACAAACGTTCAGTGATGCATGCCGACCAGCCACCTGTCAATCAAGAGGGAGTAGGTAAACATCTTTTGGTTCATTTTAAGTATGAATACAATACTTTTAGTAATGTGAGTAGTTAAGATTTCCAGGATTCACTATTACTGTACTGATACCTCAATGAACGTAAAATAATGGCAGTCAATCATTCTTAAAAGAATCCTCAACACATTCGTAAAAAATATAACTATTGAAATGAGCTCGGAAGTAGTTGCGTCATTTGGCCATGATATCATCGCGTCTAACAAGCTACGTCATTAGCGTCACAGTAGAGCTACATAACAGTTATTGACTAGATTTGTGTTATCTTTCGTGATATTGATAGGATGTGCTCACTGTACCGTGACAATGCAGTTATCATCCTTGGTCTGTCAGTATCAGCCGGTGCTTGCAGGTTTACTGCAACATTCAGCGCTACGGATGTTGTGGGTTTCCTCCTGACCTAAAACTGCCAAGCCATGACATACCTGGTAAGTGAAATAATCTTGAAAGCGGCTCTAAACCCTAATTGAAAATAGAAATTTAAAAATAATAATAATTAAAAGAATAACCTCTAAGATGTATATTCCTAAATTTCATGTTTAGGATGTCATTTTAGTACCTGTTATTTTATTCACTGGTTCAAAAATACATCTACTCTGTGGATTTCCAGCAGTATATGTTTTCCTTCATGCATTTTGGGGAAAGTTTCCAATGTATAAACTGAATACTCTTGAGTGGAAAACTGGAAATTTTGTTTCCTTGGATAAACTATACATTCTAGGGTGATTTACCACTGATGTAGCTTCAAATACAAAATAATAATATTTTCATTCATATAAAACACAATGAAACTAAAGATATCAGTGCTACATAATTTAATGCACATTTTCAGCTATTAGTCGTCGTCATAGATACATCACTGGCTCTCATAATTATATGATTATAAATCATGATTCTTTAATTGTTGACACTACATCATCGCCTTGTACTGCATGTTGGGCGAGTGGTAGCGCAATGGTAGAAGTTGGATTTCGGATCCAAATGTTACGTTGCAGACGCGATCATGATAGGATGTGTGTCTGTACCATGGCAATGAAGATATCATCCGTGGTCTGTCAGTACCAGCATGTTTACTGCAATATTCAGGGATACGATACGGATGTTGTGGGTTTCCTCCTGCCCTAAACTGACAAGCTGTGATATAAGTGGAATAATCTTGAAAGTAGCTCTAAACCACAATTTAAAAAACATTAAAAAAAGCATACTACATGCATCGTTCAGTGTAGGCGATGTGGAATACATATAGTCAAGCATTCTTGAGACACAAACAGTACCTGCTCTGCGTTCATCACAGATGTAAGTAAGAGATGGCCATGGATTTCAGAGGATAATATCCAAGTGGTCCATTTGCACACACTGTGTGACCATCTAAACGAGGAATCTTTATTAATATTTGGTCTTTTGGGGTTCCGCACTGCTCTGGCCAAAGGGAGGTGCATCGATATCCTGTTGCTGGAAATAGTAAGATGGTGGAAGCTCTGTGGGTGCATTGTTCTGGGAGACGAACGCACCTTGAACACCTCTTCTAGCATCCCGGAATCCCTTGTTGATGTGCCAGACAAGTGGAAGAAGGAAAGACTTGGAATATCCCAGGAATTGAACCAATTTCAGGCTCACCACAAACATGTTGAAGCAGTCAGGGGTTTGACAGTTGCTAATAACTATGTAGATGACCTGTTCTGGGAGGAGCATAGCTATTGTGACAAGAGCTGCTACTATCAAGTCTGACGGATTATTGGCATCAAGAACTGTAGCGGGAGCTTGTTGGGGCGGACTTCCGGTGTACTGCGGAGCTGCTACAAACTGTTGGCTGTTGGAGGGGAGCTGGTAGATGTGGTTGCCGGGATTCTGACTGTCTGTGGTTTGTTGATACTGCCTGCCTCCTGTATGGTTGCTGGTATACTGGTAGTTGGTAGGAAACTGCTGATTTCCGTAAAACGGCCTCTTTGACTTGCGGTACTTGATTACCACGATGGTTGCGGTGAGTAGAATGCAGACTACAGGAACCCAATAAGTTACAACAAGGGCAGCTCTCTGGAGGGTTTTGGTAATGACGATAATGCATCCAAATGCAGGCAAGTCTGGAGGCTGTCCGTTAAAGAAAATAGGCACTAAAATCGCAAAGGGGACAACGATGAACAAAGCCAAGAGAACACCAGTCATTACCTGTCGTATTCTGTCGATGTAATTGGTCATGGAGATTCGAAAATTGTAATCTAGATTTATGGCGGCAATGGCCAGGCATCCCATCATGATATAGAAGTAAGGCGACGCTTGCAGCACAAATCTGACGTTGCATGATGGATTACTAGTAGTGATCAGCATATTGGCAATCACAGGTAATGTGAACACACCGACGAACAGATCTATGAAGGCGAGCGCCAACACCAGAATGTACTTGGAATTCCGCCTCAATTCCGACTTGGAAAGAATGATGAAAATCAGATGCAGGTTGGTGGCGATGACAAGGACTGAGAATACGCAGTAGAAAACAGTTTCGGTGACCATGCTACCAGAGCTGGACATTGCGGTGACCGCCATCTGAATTAAAACATAGTATTCATGTATCATCATCGTCTTACTCACAACAATTACCTTATTACATTAACAGGTGTTAAGTCATAAATGGTCACTGGTTTAGAGGTCAGGGTGCAGGGGCCTAGCCAGGAATCAACTGCAATGCCCACATGTTACTAATGTAGATCGCGGAAATTACATGTCATATTCAAAGACAAAGATTGTCTGCACGCACGTGCTTTCTGGCCTAATACTATAATAGCTACGCCCCTGGGATATAATACAAGAATATTATATCTATATTCGTATACATACCGGGTTATACTTGGGTTAGGAATGTTTATTACGTTTAAGAATAAGCAAAGTCTTTAGCATTTATAGTTTCACGGAAAATTGATATTCAAATTGAACATACTAACCGTGCTTTCTTGGTGGACCGGTTACG
Organism: Lepetodrilus schrolli; assembly: GCA_032361225.1. Classification (NCBI taxonomy): domain Eukaryota; kingdom Metazoa; phylum Mollusca; class Gastropoda; order Lepetellida; family Lepetodrilidae; genus Lepetodrilus; species Lepetodrilus schrolli. Next base: position 18,254 of record JAUTBT010009330.1, read on the forward strand.
ATAAGATTGGTAGACTTTCTTGGTTGAATGGCGAGTTAACTGATTATTACCTGTTTGCTTTCAATCTCCTATAAATACTGTCCCGCCCTATATACAGACATACACGCAGTCATATACCAGAGATAAAGGAATGTTGCTTGGTCATGTGGTTGTTATCTGCAACATTACACTGTCTCAGGCGAATTAAGCAAGTTTGTGTCATGTGAGCATACGTCATATAATTTCAGTGTGTTTGTGAATGCGTCATTTGTTGAAGCAATACTGAAAGAGGACTATCTTTTGTGGGGTCTCAAATGTTTGTATCCGTTAATTGGCCTTAAAGTAGCATAAAAATCAAACGAATGCATAAATAAGCAAATATGGTTAAACGAAGCATCAAAATGTTCAAAAGGTTCCTTTTATAAAGAAGAATGAAAACTATTTAGTTATTCTCCAATTTTTTTTTGCTGTAAATTTACTCCTATTTAGACATTCTTGTTGCCAGATGGAAGAGTATACCGATCCACAATAAATTATGGAAACTGTGTAATGCCAATGGCATCGGTGATGAATATCACAATATTCTCAAATGCCCTTATTTCAGAAACCAACGAAAATTGTACATTCCTCAAAAGTATTATGAGCATTTAAAGTGTATATAATTTTCGTTTCCTAAATCAGTCTCGTGAAATAAGTACATTCAAAAGCTATGTATATTTTGTAAATTTTATCATCACGCTGTAATTCCGCCCCACCCTCCACCAAATCGCCTGTGTATATGCAATTTTAAGAATGTACCTACCAGTTACATATGTTTTTGTATAATTATTACGTAAACGTTATTCAACGTTGTTAATATAAATTTGGCATTATGTTATTATTATTATTATTATTATTATTATTATTTGTATTATCATCATCACCATCATCATCATCATCATCATTAGTAGTAGTAGTAGTAGTAGTAGCAGTAGTAGTAGTAGTAGTAGTAGTAGTAGTAGTAGTAGTAGTAGTAGTAGTAGTAGTAGTAGTAAATAGTAAAAAGTAATTCAATCTCTTTATTCCCAAATAACCATGATGTGAACGTTTTAATAATTCACACTTAATTGATATACCTGAAAAATACATTAAATTAAATTAGAATTGTACTGTGATATACATAGCATATACATGTAGTTGAACCTCGATTCATTGTTATTCTTATTCCACACGAATATGTAGTTGGGGAAGTATTTCACGAACATCAACAACATACACTGATTAATTAACCTTTTCTGGTCTATCCTCAACACGGCCACACGACTGTCACGGCAACATTAGTGTTAATGCATGCGTAATACACACGTGCCGCCTCGCGGTTGGGACGGTAGTGTTTACTTTCATTATCACTGTCACTAACACATCGGCGATAGCTGAGGAAATGTACACCATGTAACCAAACAGTGCCATCTGACCTACGTTTAAAGAAAGGGTCGTACACCTCTATAGTCCCGTCGTAAACACGGACGTACACGTCACAGTCTATGTTCATCAATGTCTTGCATTGCTATGCCCAGCCCCGAAGTTACGAATCGTTTTGAGTACGAGTTCATGTACAATTTATAGTTGTGTGTACACCGTGCTTTCTGCCATGACCTAAGTACTACTCTGTAGTGTAATGTAGAATTGCCTAAAAGGGCACGTCGTCCTGTAGTAAATCAGGGAGCACTCCAGTCCTTTGACGTAGTCCTAGGTTTGCGCCCGAAGTACCCGTACAACTCCTTTGGTAAAACTCAGGCATAGTGGCTATTTCAAATAATTTACATTAATATTAATATTTTATCATTTATGGTAAAATTACGAAAAATATTATATACTGAGTGAAAGCCCAGGCGAACTTGAATCCAACATTTAATCATAAACCGTTTATCTTATCTCCGATGTAAACATCAGATTCTTTCCCGATATCCATCCAATCAGATCTAATATTAACAAACAGAAGTGTCATAGGTCTTCCGGCCATGTTATTTTGCTAGTTAAAACTGACCCTATTATTATATTTGCAATGACCGCCGGCAAGTCGAAAGATAGCATGACGACGATGGATAGATATTGATATCGGATAACTTATAGAGAGCGTATATCGGAAAGTATGCAACTGCATGGTGTCTAAAGGCATTATGTGTAGTTACTACTGCTAGCTTGTATCAACCGTGGCTCTTTGACTTTGGTCTTTTCGTATCACATGGGTTCTCAGTCTACAAAAAGCACAATTAAAACTTCCCGATATCAATGAAGTACTGCCGCGTGATAAACGGAAATAAAAACCTGCATCTGTTGAACATTGCAGACATTTGATTTGTCATTTTAAAATAATCTCCTAAAGTCTCACTTAAAGTCTCAATCATGACAAAATGCAATGACAGTTTAAAAATCTTTATTGACGTAATCAGGCAACAGCCAATTAAACAACATCTAGCCGTCTTTACACAACTACTACGAATAATAGTACATAGGATACAGACATAGACAGTATACCATATAGGCGCATGTTCCATACACGTGTTTCTATGCGTGGTCGTGGCCATCACTCTTCTGATTCCATCGTATTTCCGGTTATTCTGCTGCTCTCGAGTTCCCGGCATTCCTTGGAAGTTTTGATGATGATATTCTTGATCGGACGGAAGCAGCCGAACAGCGCCATGGCCCTCAGTCTGAAGGAGACGTTGCACATCACGTACAGCCAGAAGTTGATGGAGAAGTTTAATTGTTCCATGACCTGCAAAAAGCATAAACTAGTAGCAGCATGCCACTTACTGTATTATCGTGTGAATGTGTGTGTGTGTGTGTGTGTGTGTGTGTTTGTTTGTGTGTGTGTGTGTGTGTGTGTGTGTGTGTGTGGGCGTGTGTATGGGCATGTGTATGTGTGCGTGTGTACGCGTGTGTGCCTGTATGTCTGTCTGTGTGTGTGTGTGTTTTTGTTTTGTTTTTATAGTAACGCCTCGAACATTATTTAAATGATGAGCTATGCGCATAATAAATATATTGCGTACATAAAACCTGTACATTTGTTATATGCCAATAATGTTAATACTCGTTTTACCCCTATCACTTTACAATCCCTACCAATACACAATACTAAAATGTCATACCCAGACTGAACAGATGAAATTACGTGTTTAGGCGGTTACTCTCTGTTACACAGATAAACTCTAATTTTTAATATACGGCCGTCCTTTCAAAATGACGCAAATCGTGATTTCGGCTATATGTTTTACTCCTATAGCATCTACCCAGCATCTACCCAGTAAGCACACACGCATCAATACGCCATTCACCAATATGTTTTAACTGCATACCTGTAGAATTGCCGTAGCAATGGATACGCCAGGATCCTTAGACTCGTAGAAGCTGACGCCGAGACTGTAGCAGACCATGTGGCCGATGGACGTCGGCGTGACCAGGGCGATGTAGGCAACCGCCACCATGATCAGCATGGCGTTGACGCGGTCCTGCTTGGTTCTCCTCCTGTTGGTTAACGTCTGTCGAAGACGACGTTGATACGCCAGCTTTATGCATGTGACGGGGGTGATTATCAGCAAGATGCTGGCTGGGATCACGGCGAACATCAATCCTCCAGCGATGATGTACACGTTGGTCAGAACTGCGGTTTCCGGTGTCGGGTAATTAGGCAAGCACACGCCGTTGACCACCATCGTGGAGAACGACCACAGTGAGCTGAAGACGAGTATCCCACACCAGATGACGAAAATCACGATACACGTGTTCCTTCTTGAGCAGATGATGCCCGCTTTGAGAGGGAACCATACTGCTATGAAACGTTCAATGGCAATGGCCACTATGAACCAAGAGGAATCAATCTTCGATGCTTTGTGGACAATAAAGAAGATATGGCAGCCTATGCTGGATAATGCCCGTAGGTCATAGCCAACGAGTTCCCTGACGAACAACTTGTTGAATGGAAAGATGAACGTATAAGTGGAATCGGACACAGCAAGGGCGATAAGTAGGACACTGAACGACGACCTCTTGAACTCCTTCGTCAACATGACTATGATGGTGATTAAGTTTCCAGAGATGCTCATAGCGAGAAAGACAGGAACGGTTATGTACTCTGTGTATTTGACCACTGCGTCTATAACTGTCTCTTCAGGCTTTCCTTGGGGAACTATACCCGAATCTGTACTGTTGGACTTTGTTTTAATGGTATGGTAGTCATCATCGTCTTCCATCTGGACTGTCACTCCGTCCTGCTCCAGAGATGAATA
>JAUTBT010009341.1:0-24835 GCA_032361225.1 Lepetodrilus schrolli
AAAAATGATTTTATACTCGTGTGAGCCCCGCCTATAAAATAAATTTTACTGTTATATATTGTCTCTTGTGTGTGAGATCTTGTGTTTGATATATATATATATATATATATATATATACGTACTTAAAATGGAGACGAGAAGTACCGTCGCCTAAGAACTAAGGCATTGACCTCGATATGACAATACACTAGGTCTAGAACAACGTTATAATGTACACTGAAATGCCACAATACCTATAACTCTTTGTGACATGGTTACACAACCCAGCATTCAAACACCAACTAAAACAAGATGGCATTGTGTTTAACACAACGTCATCGTGCAATTGATTTAATCTGCGAATGGTAAGCGCATTTTTGTTTTAACTTCCAAATGGATACAAATATAAACTGGTATGACCATGTCTGTGAAATGGAGGTCTCTATACATGATAAGCGTCTCTCAGTTCGAGAGAATACATGTATGGTTTGTTCGGTCATGGATCAAGAGATATAAATATATTTTGCAAAGAATTTGGAAATTTCAAAAATTCACTTAGGCATTGGTCATTTGAATTTTAAACATTAAACTGTATTTATTAAGTGTATATCATGAAAGTGACAGAAAAGCCCCAAATTAGAGAAGAGTAATATGAAAGTTATTTATATATTATCCCTATATACAAACAACAATAATTTTAAACAATGTACGAGAGTGGTAGCATTCACATTATACTAAAATAATAAAATTTAACAAAATGTGCACATGACATTCGGCCTACGTTCGTTGAAACCATCTTCACAAACTGCCAAATTTCTACAGGATTATGACTTAACGGTCTTTTAAAAATCTATGGTCTGGATGATGATGCAGAATTCACATTTTCAGTGACTAACTATTTAGAACTCTTCAGATGCACAGCATGGTCATATGCTTGTTTTACAGTTTCTGATGTCAATTTTCATTGGAATGGCCTACAACTGAACGCTCTCTGTTATAATATGCTATGGTGTAAACCTATGGCGTACCCCTCCTCCCACTTTCACTGTTCCTTGAGCTAATTAAAGCCCGCGATATAAACGCTATGAAAATAAGCACAGTGAAAATTCATACCGATCATACTAGACTATGAAATGTATACCGACCATAATTGCCATTGAGGCGATGGTTGCTTGTAAATATTTACACGGGTGTAGTTGATCTAAATTGTCAACTGCGAGGGCTTCATTGGTCCATACAATTGACTGGGCAAGCCTCTCCCTCTTTCGGGTCCTCTGACACCTAGATATTAGGTTTATAATCTATCAACAGTCTATTAGATAGCGTCTTTAGCTGTGAAGTAGATAATTAATTATGTCAATAATGTCTAGATGTCCACCAGAAAATGTCAACGGTTATATAAAAAAATAATACGGACAGGTGTCTGGAAACGAAATAACACCTGACATATTTTGTTGATTTTAAGTCAGTATGTAACACTATCTTTTGTGCGCTTTTGTTATATATTTAATTACTATTTTCAGCATGTGGATATCACGTATAGGTCGACTGTTTGACAGCCAGTCAAGGAGAACATAGCATAGACCTTTGTAGTTGTATATGAAAAGAAGAATGGAATTCTTTTATTGATATATTCTCATTGACAGCTACGTCATGGCGTTTAAAGACGCCTGATATTCATTCCAATCTATTGTAATTTTCCAATTCGTTGTTATAAAAAGCAACAGTATGTCGCCTCTAGTAAAATATGTTGCTATACTAATATTAGTATTCTGTATATGTACGTGCAGTGGTAGAGTTTAATGCTATGAATACATACATGAAGGTTACCGGTATTCACAAATTAAGTCCATACACGATGGACGATCTATATATACCGTAAATCTTTGAATAGAAGCATGTCTTAATTATAGGTGTCGGGTCTCAGAACGTCGCGAAATTAATAAATTCGATTAAGGCCTACCTTGAATAGAAATCTGCCTTAGAAATAGGCCTGCCTCGTTTACAATCATAATCAAAATCGAGCCCGTGAGTGTATCGTCTGCGAACAAGTCAGTATGGAGTGAAGTTCTCATTTACAAAGTTTGTTTAAAATAAATAGAAGCCTGCCTTGAATAGAGAAGTCGGATCTGAGTGTCGCTACATTAATAGACACCCGGGCTTCTATTAAAAGATTTACGGTATGCATAATACATGTATTATAGATATATGGCATTATCAGGGATATACACGTCAGTATATAATCTCAGAGACTCTGACACGAATGTACACTGCCCCGATACCATGTGACGGTACCATTTCCTGATACCTTTGCAACGCTATTATTGGTATGTTTGTACTGCCATTCTCGAGTAAGGAAAACACAATAAAGAGAAGCAAAAATACCTCTGAACGTGAACGAAAACTGTTGCGATTGCACATTGCAATGCAAATAAAACATACGATTGTTTTCCGGAATTAACAGGTGTGTTTATGACAAGGAAATACAGGCGATGACAAGGGAATACAAGAAGTGACACGGCGTACATCAAGGGGTTTATACCTGACAGTGTACAGTATTAATTGTACATCGACACACGATTAACTGTCAATCACACTGGTCCACAAAGTTCAATGCCCATATGTAAGTTTACATACATATCTCGTGATCAAGCAATGCGTGTGTAAATTTTGTCAATTATGTCATAACCTAATAATGCATATTTTAGCTTTGAAAATGTTGGCGATATGTTGTTATATTTCAATGATGGGTTATGAGAGAATGTGTATATGAAGAGATGAAGACCCCATTGCTGAGAACAGTTGTAGCTAAAGTAAACGCTTAGGAACCCGCTACAAGTGTATGTCCATTGCATTAAACACTTTTATCGCTACAATTGTTTAAGAATATGATTAGTGAAAACTATTGTAGCGATGAAAGTGGTTCATGTGACCAGACTTACATTTGTAGCAGGTCCCTAAAATGTTGATCTACAATCATTTGTAGCTACACCTGTTCTGACGAACAGGGCGCCGTTTGCCAATGCAAGAACACGTATCTTTTTCATCTGTTTTATAATTATGGTATCGGTGTTGACGACGCTTTGCGAAATGAGCAAATTTCAGTAATGGCCTCAGGTTATAGGAAGTTGTATTCACGATATTAGGTTGTTCGTGTCGCCTTACCTGTGCACGGCACCGGAAGTCGAATATCATCTGATGACATCATCCCCAACCACGTGACCATACTGACAAGCATCCCTGTCAGGAAGCGTGTGGGTCTCATGGCTGAAAGAAGTACAGAAATCAGTGTATAATTGACATGAATACATAGACACAATAACCTTGTAAGACAATATCCCAACAACGTCTATTCACGTCATTAAGTATAGCCTATTTCATCTTTATATTACTTCTCTGGATTCATATTAAATCAGTATATTGACAGTAATACACGTTTCCCAAGCAGTAACAGACAGCTTGTTTCTCATTGAGTGACACATAAAAGGAACAGTTCATATGTAGACATCAAAACACACGTCTCTGCATGGTACAAGAACAATCAAATTACATAAATACAATAATGGCATAGCCCCCGAGTAATTTAATGAGCTATGTGTCTCAATACATCATTATTTATCTTAGTGTACATCCTCATCCATCCTCTGCATCATCTCTCTCTCTCTCTCTATTTTTTCTCTCTCTTTCTCTCTCTCTTTCTCTCTCTCTCTTTCTCTCTTTCTCTCTCTCCTCTCTTTCTCTCTCCCCCTCTCTCTCCCCCTCTCCCCCTCTCTCTCTATCCCTCTCTCATTAAATCAAGATACCGCAAGTTGTTCTCTCTCTTATTAAATCAGTTTTGCGCAAGTTGTTCGACTCACTGGCATGGCAACTTTATAAATCCACATAAGTCTCTAACGACAGTGCGGATGGAAAAGAATGAGCAGCGTATTCTTACCGTGGATTCATATAGTATATGCCTACAATCTCAAATGGTTTAACAGTTAAACATCTTCTATAACGATGTATTCAAGGATGTAGGCTGCGCGCCCAAACCAATAATTCATGTGACGCGACGTTCAATTATGCGACACGTTGTTTCCCTTACTATGAGAGAACAGTCATTGAATCAATGTAATTGGCATGTGTCCTCAAACTGAAAAATGCCTCTCTTCCGCACCAAAACACATGCGCAGTGGGGTGGAAATATTGCGTATTCCCTCATACTCTAAAGCCGAAAAGTGGTCCATAAAAGCACATGCCCCGCGCCACTTGCTTTATGCTATGAAATATATACATGACAGCTTTCTTATTTCCATCAGTATATAAGCACCACAATAAAAACAATAAAAATAGCGATTGAATGAAAGGGTTTAACAGCTGAATTCTAAACTAAACTTGTTTGGAATGCTTTGTTGCAATTGAAACCTTCGGCCTCGTGATAGCATGTCATCTACGGTTCCCGGTAATTGCAGGTCGATAGTGTGAATGTGAGAATTTTTCTACCAGCTATTTGAGAATTGTCTGCAAATTTTAGTCCGACTCAAATTTCGCGTGGCCTAATACAGTAATAATGCATTACAGTGTAATGGGGTCCAGCGCTAGTTTATCTATGCGGACACATCGCTGCGTAATGACTCTAACGTCAAGTTAATCGGCGCCTGCCGCCTGATTGTCAGGCAAAACTAGCACCTAGCAATTCATAGGATAGTTTTGAAAAGATGCCCGCTGCAAATTAAAGAAGAAAAAAGATTGTTTTATTTCAGTTGCACTGATTTGGCTGAAGTTTGAGAACCAGTGCAGACCAATTACGTAAAGGAGATACGTGTCGCATGTGCTGATAAGCGCTGTGGTTGCAGAAGTATGTAAAGCATGATATCACGCTGCGATTATTTACATAATGAGTTCTTTATGAAAGTCCTGAAATGATTAGATGGAGCTGAAAAAAATGGGCCCAAACTGATCTAGTACATTAACACCAATACTAACACCATATATTTGTATAGTAAAATCCTGCTGATAAAATTATGTTTTATAATAACTGTCATATAAACAGTGTGTTAAATACGCTTGTTCAGTACCTTCTAGGTACGCCAATATACACAGCACATCGATTTCCGTTTACAGGGAGATATAGACGTAGATATTACTATTGACCTCTATACTCGATTCATTTTCTATTCTATTTCTACATATCTCATTCCCACGGACCATTAAAAACTGAAAATAGAAGAAAGGAATATAATATTTTTAATAAAACAATCATAAAGATTGTAAACACCCCCGCAGGTGTCGTCACGTCGGCGCCATTGACTGGCATCAATCTCCAGCTCGTAGTTTGTACTGTAGTTGGTTCATTCAGTTAAACTAGCACCTTGATGTGTACATCTAAATCTCAGCTCATATACGTCTACTCTATGTTCACTGAGCCATTCATTGTAATGTCTGAGGCCTGAAGGCATCGAGCCGACCTATCTCGCTAGGTATATACATATGTATATATATGTATAATAAGTTAATATATATATATACTTATTTAGAAAGTCAGGATACATATAAATGATATTGAAGACCGTATTTATTCATCTGGTACATATGGGTTCCCTTTCGCACTTCATCTGAGATATTTTGGTATATCTCTATCGCGCGTTTAAGGGCTTACATGGACTCAAAAACATTAAAACAAAATAGTATTATAATTATCCTCTACTTATCAAAGACATTCGTGTACATATATGCATAGCTTTGCTGTTTACGCACAGCATTAATGTGTCATAAAGTAGGACATACAAATTAATATTACATGCACCGTTATGATATCATTGTACATATTTATTGTTACAATTATTATACATACACATGTACATGTAGGCCTTTACATACGTTCAATTAATGTCCTGTTTGTCACGAGGGAAAATAACGTATAAACATTATATTAACCATGTTATTCACCATGTTAACGGTCGTGCACATATATGTGTCTCGTGTGTCGCCGTTGTTATCTCACAGATACATAAAGAAACTTGAAACTTGAAAATATCGCGATTTCAATTTCGTTAAATATTTGGAACAGTTGGTTCTGTTCCAAATACAATAGGAAAACATATCCAATGCTGTTTCTTTGCGTTGTATTTCAATCTAGGAAAACACACTATTAAAATGACTATAAACAAAGTCTCAATTAACATTTAATCCAGTAATATGTAAGTTAAACATATTTCTTCCATTCTGTCCAATGTAAACGGGAACGTGTGCAATGACAACATGTGAAATATTTCATCTTAATTATGTTTGTGAAATCGTATCCTTTCAATAATATAGCATTATTAGAAATATTATTTAAAATATATAAAGTTCGTTCTTATTTCTTCTCGAAGCACTGTTGTTGTTGCAGTATTTCGACGCATCAGTAATACAAAATATTACTTGTATCACGGATCTATGAACTTCCTTTGAAGTACACAAGCCGAGTTACAAGACACACTATTTCAACTAAATTGCATCGCCATAAAAACGAACGCGCTAGGGTCGGAAATGTGTGAAGGTGAAAGGGCTCAAAATATAATAAATATTACGTGTTTGCCCTCTATTGTGTTCATCGTACATGTTTTCACTGTAAAATTGAAATGCTTTTAACGGAATTCTGGAACTGCCTTGATAGGTCATGGGGCGTACGTTGACGCCATCAATTTGACATTTATTATAATTCATAAATAAAAAGGCGCGCACTTGCGCATTGCACTGCCAGTGAACTGGCATCGCCGTTTGTATGATGAAAGGAATCCAACAATATCTTAATGTTCGAATTAGACCACAGAAGTACATGTTTGGAGTACATTTAATCTAGTCAGGCTCTACTATAGAGAAAACATCGTATTATTATGCGGCCAACGAAAAAAAAAAGAGTATTATATAACAAACAAAATGAATGATTTTGCAGTAATATTAGAACATACATATTTAATTCCTCAACTACTGTATGCATATATCCTTTCCTAATAATATATACATTCCAACGTACTTAGTTGTAGAAGATCCGCATGATGTCAGTAATTCACTGACGAAACGTCGATTGATTTAGCTTTAATATTTCTGCAATTTCCCCTAATATATAAATGTATAAAAGCCTGCCTTTGTATGTTTGTAACAAAAAATTCGAAACCGTTTTTAAATAGTTGCCATTTTAATAAATATATCATAATTTATACAATGATAATATCTATGAACCTAGAGATAGCACAGATAAAATAGTAATTTGCGCTTGTGATGAACTTAAGCTAGTCATTGATAGATATTTAAGTAACATCTTACCTGCGGTAAAGAGATTGCGAAGTTTATCAAATGAGACTTATACGAATGGAACCGTTTATTAAAATCAACGGCGTTTAATTCGCCAATAAACAGCCGCTTCTCGACTTTATGAAGAGATTATAACTGATATCTGGATAGGAATGTATCGTATAATTTCTCATATATCATTATGATTATATGCTAATCCACAGCCGTGTATAACATATAGACATCAACCTCTGTGAAGGTAAACACATAACTGCTGTCGTTATCGTGTTTGTTGGATGACGGCGGAATTACTTCTAGAACAAAGCCTGCCAGAAGATAAAGAAACAAATTTCGGAATTGTACAAATAGAGGCATACTCTGAGGTTTCCTCGGGACGGCATCTAAATGATAGTGTTTCTAGGCTGGCGTCAAAACTCGCCGATATATGGCGGATTAACGATCCTACCTGTAGGAGATCAGGTGAAACCCTCCTTTAGTCCTTACTCCTTGTGTCGCTTTAACTCGCTCTACCTGTGTCTTACCTGGACTAAACGCCCAGGCCTTTGATCTCGCCGTCCTTACCGTATTGAGAGCCTTAAGAGCTATGAACCCGTGCGCATGCATGTTCATTTCAAATGGGACCAAGTCAATAAAATGTACAATTAGAATTTGTAGATTTAATGAAGTTTTTTTCCGGTTGAAGATATGTTTCTTTTAAGAGGTCTTGGTGAAGATTTGGTTACCTGAATTGCTCACATTTAGAGTGGGATTCGGTCGGTATGTTTCAATTAAGTTCGCTTTGCTTTCGTGCATTGCTGGGAAACGCCGATAGCTATTGATGATTGGTGGAGTGAACATGGTACTATTAAACACCGACTTGGCTTTGAATGGTTGGTTATTAATCAATACTTACATCTGTGTGTTTGTTTATAATATATTGCAAATGGTAGGTTTCAATGTGTACAAATACTAGTATACTGCTGGTACACAGCACATTCCATATGCATTCCTAGTTCGGTTATCATTGAGTATGAGGAAGAATATGTTTCTGGGCATCGTTCCACGAATTTCTCATATCTACTATGAGACCAGAAGCGCTCTCTACTCGTAGCGATACATAAGGATCGTGCACTTACGAGAGCGGTACTGTCTCATAGTGGATATAAGATTTTCGAGAATTGATACCCAGCTTACATATCAGGAAGGGATGAAGGACGTTATTTAAAGGCATAGTGTTAGACAATTTCATGTAATATGCTACTCTTATTTAATTTGTACACGTTTGGGGTTAAAATATGGTTACTCATGCACGTTTTGAAGAATCACATTAAAATAAAACAACATTTAAATACAAATATATACATTAAACATAATCACAATGTCGAAAAGTTATTAATATTAATACAAACAATACTTTATCTGAACATAATGTAATACATACAAGAATAAGCCACTACCTTTTACTTAATATTTCATTTTATTTTATTTTATTATTTTTTATTTTATCTCGCGATAAAATAATACGAGAATATGAAAATATACTCGGAACATATTGAAAACCAGTGGGACATACGGAACATGTAGGTTTTTGCCCAATATAATTGTGTAGACAAATCAAATGTACATCCTTTCAGGTAATATACGTTTGACCATGAAATATGTCAACAAGCCATGATCATATGCCTTTAAAGTCAAGTTGATATATTCAAATATTGTTTTTAGTTTATATGACACCTTCTAGAAATGCGTATAGTAAAACAAACTAGCAATATTTGATATACACTTGCAGTAGGGATATTATCATAGCAGTATCCGATACCGGTTACATGTGTGAACCGAACAATAGCCAATTAACCGTAGTCCACGGTCTACTCTTGTCATAATGCGGAGCCAACCGTCTCAGTCATAGCAATGAAAATACACAATTGTAATCTGTGGCAGTCAGTGACAACTTAATAACAATTTACTAGAGGTTTACTCATTTTTATACAGAAAATGTACGATATCTTGCCAGGCACAGTTCTCTGTATTCATTTCTAACTGCTACGACTACAATTCAACAACTCCGTATCTGTAGTTTACAATATTACACAACAGTTATACGCGTCGCTCAATGCAGGCATAATCTGTATTTTGATTAGTGGAGGTTATAGGTCATACGTGTTCATTCTTGATTCAAGGCTTCGTTATGTCAGGGGGAATAACATGCGATATATTTTCGATTACATCGAGGTATTTAACGGGACATACACAGTTACATTTCCAAATGTGTTACCATGTTCATGAACGTGGGTATTATTTCTCTGGATGAGACGGAGATCCATGCAAATGTTTGGGAAGATATTGAGGTAAGTCTGTTCTTCACAATAATATTAAAAGCCTAGTTTGTTCAGACTAATAACACTTACTATGCATGTATGCATGTATGCATATATAGTGTATAGAGTATGCTGGAAAGTCCCGATTAAATATTAATACCAGTATTAAATTGTGTCAGATTGATTATTTATTGTGTTCTTCCTACTATCGAACATTGTACCTTCCGCACTTTATTTCATGTCATTTGACGATATATTTTCCATTGGTATGAACATCATTTTGTACATCCTTTAGAACTCGTGCTAGCTAGATTTTATTATACGGTAATACTATTAGGTATAAATGCTATACTAGTATACGGCAAATAGAACAAAACATATGTAACAAATATTCTATGCTACAATATCCTTTCCTTATACCTAGTCCGCATTGTACATTGTACAAATTCGGTCACTGTGAATTACTTTCAATTACGTAATCTCTATTTAACACAATGCGAATTTTATGTAACGAGTTTCATTATTTCTATTCCAGGTTGTCATGTAATATCCCACAATCGACAGCCTCCCCTCATAGGATCAGATAAAAATACCTCGCGAGTTACCACCACCTCCAAAATCTCAACGTACACCAGCTCATCAAATCAAATACCAAAATCACAAACGATTTCGAAGAAGCATCGGTCTGCATTAACGTCAGAAACCAAGAGACGCTCATGAGAACTGCCAAAATCTATAATGTATTGTTACCGGTGTGGAAGCGAATAACGGTGCCTAAAATGAGGTCGCATTATTCTCACAAAATGCTACGTTCTCTCAACAAACTAGTGAAGCAATTGATGTCTATGAATCTGTGTGATGTTTCTGATCACGATCCAAAAGCAGGACGCGCGATTTCAGCACTACGACACCTCCTGTCGCTGATGCCTAAGATGTACATTGGAACGATCCGAGGACTAGGACAGCTACATCGTCCAAGAGGTATCGCACTGCTGGAGAAGATTCTAGCCATGTCCTTACAGAACTCTGCGCTGCAATTCTTCAGTTGGCCGTTTGAACTGGAAAAGCTGACCACACAACAATTGCGAGATATATTCCGGTCTCTCCGCGGGAGAATACGTTCACTTAGGGATCGGATACGCTTCAGAAGGGTGTGTCGGAAGGTGTTGGTTATGTTCGTACTGTGCGTCTTTGTTCCTGCTCTGTGTAGTGTCGGTGCTGCGACATGGCGCGGTCTGGCTTTAACTGCTCGTAGCGCAAAATCTTCATTATTGACCTCTGCTCTGAAAGCATCGTTATGGATGATTTCGCGTGAAGTTGGAAGAGCAGCGACATCTCGAACTCTACACCGTCTTGTCTTCAAAGCTGTGGTTAATGCCGTCGCGGTGGCGATTCCGGTCATCTTGCTCGGTGCCAGAATACTCAAAACACGCGCTGTGAGACGGTTGGTCTATATTTCCATTCAGAGACTTGTACAAATTACGTGGCTGGTGCAATATAAGTCCGTGGCGTTTCTGACCTCGACAACATTCTCAACATTGACACCAAAACTGCTGTCCTTCCTGACCTTGATTATTCCACTGATGTCGTCGGCTGTCCAAAGCCTCACGAAGCCCTCCTCGCGTCACATGATGTACGTATGGTTGCGAGACTACCTTCTCCCAGCCACATTGTCTGTCAGCAGACTGAGCATCAAAATTGTGACAGACTCCAAGACGCGACAACTGGTGTTTCAGGTAATCCGCGCTGCGCTTTCCCTGCTGGCATCTACGATAACTTCTGCTTCTTTTGCCATCTTCTCGGTGCCAGCAATACGCCAGTACTTCATGGAGACCGCTGGAATCATGGTACCGCACCAGCTTCATCAGCGGATCTCCAATGACACGCCGACGGTAGCGAGGTCGTCATTGTGCTTTCGACATCCACCATGTGCTCTACACACTCCTACTGTCAGAGCCCTGGATGCAGAAGAAGAAGAAACCGTACACATCATCGAGATGTCACCGAGTTCAGACAACGCCGAAGAGTCATCCACAATACAGCTACCATCTACCATCTCGATAGGAATTTCAGAATGGATTCCGGCAAAATTGTTTCGATTTATCCCGTTTCCTGGAGAGTTCTCACTTTGCCCGCGTCTTTTCTTGGACATGATATACGCTGTTGTGAAGGTTGTGATCATGAAATGGCAGAATATCTATTACTCAGGGTTTCTAGCTCAAGCTGCTTCCTCGACTCTAGACAATACCAGGCAGCTGCTGCCACTGGTATTTGTTGAGAAACAGCCCACGTTGGTTGTACAATTCTGTCAAGGCCTTGTTCTTTCAGCGCTGGGTGCATTACCTCATCCTGAACTACTGGGGACTTTATCCGCGAGTCTTGAGATTCTCATGTCTACAAAAACACCGAGAGCGATGTCGTCTGTTCTCAGAGACCTTCTCCCTCCACCAATCCGCAGCTTGATTGCTTCCGGTGTTCGTGGCGTTCAATCAATCACAGACGGCAAGACATTGTCGTTTCCAGAGACCAGACTGTCCCCGGCATTGGAAAAGCTGTTCTATGGGCTTGTCGCCATCCTCATGTGGCCTTCCGTTCAGAAGATGGTGGTCCCGATCATCCGAGTAGTTATCTCCCCTGCCATGAAGGTAGCGTTGTCGCCAAGAGCACAGTGGTTCTTGTCCCCTGTTAAACAGGTCCTGTCCTCGCCTAGAACTCAGATGGTCATCGGTCCTGCCAGAAAATGTGTGAGTTATTGCTCAGAGCGAGTGCAGCAGAAGAGTTCAGAGTTGAAGCGTGTTCTCGTGCCTGCCTCACAGTTCATTCAAGACTCGCCCAGAACGCAGATACTTGTCGGACCAGCTAAAAAGTGTATTTACTTCTGTGCAGAGAAAATACAGACCCGCGAGCCTTTATCTGCCTGTTAACAACTTTTGAATAAACCTATGTTGTCTGAAGACCTACACTAAGGGATATCTATAGCAATTGCAATCTATACAGTGTGTATTGGTCCGAATGTTTGTAAATCTTGAGATAGCGATATCAATATTTTCCAGGAACTAACTTTGCACTCGTTTTAAATCAAAATTCATATAGGTATGCACATGAAAAAAACACACCATGATATTAAGTTTTCATTAGATTATCTGTCATATGCAATAATGTTTTGCATATCCGCCTATTAGGTCTAAGTAATATTAGAATCGGACATCATGACAGCAATGGTTGGAGTGGACATTCGGAACTACGTCTGGGACATACGTGGACAGTTATCCAAGGTATCCAAGATCAACTATAAGTCTGTGCTGACAATGTACAGAACAAGATAGGTCTCGAACAATAGTTTTGCGAATTGAGTAAATCCGTTTTGTTGTCCAATTGATTAGCAATAAGTCAAACACCAACATTAATTTGAAACAAATAAACACGTTACGTAATACACATTAGCAAGTATTGTTGACCAATTAAATTATATTAGATTATAATTATCGTTTTCGAGACCCAAATGAAATGTGCATATGTGATCCCTTTTGGGTCACACAGGGCCATGCCCTGAGGATACGGGACCCGGCAGATTACAATAGGTAATATACTGTAATGGTAGAGTATGATCTTCGATAAACCCAGGTAATATGCTAAAATACCCCTAGGACACGTCCTTAAGAATTTGTCTTGTTCATTATTACCTGATATAGATTTATGCTTACGTCAACTCATCCATGTCAGTAGCTGGAGCCATTCCACAGAATAATCGTAGCGCTACGAGAGTCGTAACTCATATACGTTAACATGGAGTTGTTTAGGAGTTACGACTCTCGTAGCTTAACGACTGTTCTGTGGAACGGGGGCCAGGAAATAGCTTCAATATATCTTGAAGAGAAACTCGTACTCTATTAACACCGGTAACACTGTAGAAGGGTTCCGCTAATACAAATGGAATGTGTGGTGAGTGAAAGCTGTTGGTAGAGCGTGAGAGAAACATTTTAAAATTATGTCCAGAAAACTCATAAAGTTACAAGGTATGGTCAACAGTTTTTGTTGTAATTAACTTTCACAATCCAAGCGCATAATTATCGATTAACTTGCATATTGATTTTCGACAACGATGCATTACTATGCGAGAACATAAATAGGTTAATATGTTCATAAGCATGTGTCTAAAAACTATATAGTTTTATCACCTGCCATGTCAAATCCTATTTCAAAATATATTATATACAAAAACATGTATGCATGTATTTTTACCATTAAAAAAGTGTGTTCATTAAGGCTAATTGAATTTTTGTTAAAAAGTGGGATTGCAACTATAATTGATTATAAGAGAATCCACCTGTTATACGAGTAGTGTTTAATAACCTCAACATGCATTTGCTCCTCGGATTTTGTTAGCGTACGTTTTTTTTTAATCAGGTCGTTGTTTGTAGCTTTGTATCCAATATAGTTGTGTCGCACATTTTCTACCCACAGCAAAGCCAACCCTTGAATTATTATGAAGATCAAAATACATGTACCAATACCTGTAGGCCTACTAACTAGTAAGACGCTTAATTAAGGGAGCACTGTATTTATTTTAATTCCTACATCCCTGATTATAATTACATTTTAGACGTGTGTTCACACCAATACACATATTATAAATAAATGAATGTATGAAAATCAATGCATTTTGTTATTAGTTTGTGATAAATATTATTATTTTAAAACTAGTTAAGTATATATAAGTAACGCACGGAATTCATACAAAGATGCACACACATACCTGTAACTAAATCTTCAATGTAGGGAGATAGCAATGCAACTAGAATCTATTTCACACATCAGAGCGACGTACACTTGTCAACTGAAGGTAAACACACCATTCAACATCCCCAGACATGTGACGGGCCAGGCTGCCAATGTATCTATACAACACAATGTTTCATATCACTGTGGCCATCTCTAGCCACGTGGATACTACGCTGACCACCGTCTAGGCCACGTCTGGAATGGATGGATGTCTTTGATGTGCTTGTACACTGCGAATGAAGATGAGTTAAAGATTGTATATATGTGTACAGTGGCTAATATGTTGTTGATCCAGTTTAATATGTTGTGTATGAATGACAAATATCTTAAGCATTAACTCTCTCCGCAAGTCTGTTCTGTATCCAGCCTTGTTAATTTTAACAAAACATCAAAACATCACTACGTAATATGCTTTGTTTATGGCTGCGTTTCCACCAATCGAAGGTTCCTTTATCGCCCAAATGGTTCCGTTTTGACTGCTGTCGTTCTGCTAGTTTAGCCATCACTAAGTTCGTTCTATTATTAATAGTTATAAGAAAAATCTGAACTCGATATTTACAGAACGTCTGCAAGAAATGTACATTGAAGCGGCGTATAATGACAAGACTTAATTAAATGCAGGATATTATACGGCGCTTAAATGACCTTTTCTATCAATATTTCAGTTTGATCTAGTACGGTGGGCAGATAGTTTTTTGACAGTTGTCTACATTATATCACATCCATTCTAACACCTACATTATACATTCTGCTTGGTCAGACAAATGAATTTTAATATCTGCTAAAAATAGTTTCACTCTTTTGAACCTTGCTGGATTACATATGGGTACTGCTCTAATATGGAGCCAATCTCATTCAAATCAGATCCAAAACTCAGATATTTGAAGATCCGCTGGTTTGTTTAGTAAAATAATGTCAAAATGATTAAGGAGCGAAACAAAATCTTATTTTAATTGTGGCAGTCATGGCAACAAGCAATTGTGATTTCAACGGAAAACAAACCCAGGATCAGGGTGCTGCAGGCCCCACCCAAGCCATGTCCAGGGCAAATAAATCAACGAATTTCTTCGGATCTGCGGAAAATTACCATGCTTGTTATGGGCATCTCTGGTTGCCTTCAGCATGGCCAAGAGTTTAAAAAATATTAAGAAAAAAAAAAAAATACACTTAAAAAATGGATGGCTTTAAAATGATTGAAGATAAGCAACAACAAACTCGGAGATTGTTTCAAGCACTGTTTAATGAAGGAGCCATAGCTCCCCATTCAGCAAGACCACCATTCTTTCCATCTCAACCAGTAAATAGCTACTCTGTTAGCTACTCTGTTTCAACAATAGCCCGTCAGTCACAGAACACACATAAACAGCAAATACATGGTCAGTATATACACACACACACACACATACATACATACATACAGATATGTTATTCTTGTGCGTGTGTGTGTGTGTGTATAGACATTACATACAGTGTTCGTAATCGAAACTAACCAGAAAAATTACCCATTGTTCATATGAAATAATGAAAAATCAACCTGTGGAAAATTACAAGGTATCAATTTCAGGGTGGGGTAGGTGGGGTTGGGTGTGGGTGTGGGTGTAAGGATTTCGAACACTGAGACATAGGCATCATCATGCAACAAGCTGGGTAGTTAGTTAAGTCAACCTTCATACAATAACAAAACGTAGCCGATGGCAAATTCTTTAAGAATCCTTGCCGTTGCAAACAAAAAAGGTAGCTGTGCATGATTAATCTCTTCCTTTTACAGTGTTTAACTCTCTCCATGCTGGAGGCAACAAGAGCTGTGCTGAAAAGCAGCATCTGCATCTGATCCAGCAGGGAGAGGGTTAATCATGCATGACACGTACACCTACAGAACTCTTTGCTGTTTATTTCCCTTGAAGATTACTACCAAACTCTACTACCAAGACTCTACCGAACTAAGGTGAATTCACATTGTCATTGGTGTAGTCCCTTACAAGTGATATGTACACTGACACCTCTATCATGAAAGTACTCAATGTGACCAAATAGGTCAATTACAGAGGCCTACTATCGTACTTGTGTTCTAACAATTGCCATATTCTCTAAATAAAAATATACATCACCCAACAGGTCTGTGTCACTCACTTAGCACAAGATTCATATCCACATTAATGAGTGAAATACTCTTGAAAGCAGATCAAAACCCCAATTATAAAAACAAATAATAGTAATAAATATACCTGTAGATTTACCTGGCATCAGCTGATCAGAATGACAAATGCTTGTTTTACTTCTACACCTACAGACATATTAATTTTCACAAGAGTATACCAATGTCAGACATTGTAAATTGTACTTTAAAATATTCGTCTCTAGTTACCAGTTAAGTAGTATTTTTTATGTTAATTCTAAGCATTACATATCATTCATAACTGTGGCCTAAATTGAAGAAAAACTTGTATGTACTTGTAGTAGAAGTAGTAGTAGTAGTAGTAGTAGTAGTAGTAGTAGTAGTAGTAGTAGTAGTACATGCATTTTGATCATAATCCTTGAAGATTCTGGTTCTAATTATGACCACATTTGAAACCTAATAGTAATAATAATAATAATACTAATAATTATAATAATAATATTGCTATCATAATACATGTAATAATAATAATGATAATAATAATAGACAAGCAGGAGTGGACACGAGCACACTGACCAATCAGGCAGGGCAAGTTACAGAATTATGCTAATTATCTGGTCAGTGATATCTGATTTAAACAAGCCATGAACAAGGGAAAAACAGTGGTGTACCAACATGCCTGGCATTCAACAGGGTAACAGTATCGACCTTGCACAAGTGCATCAGTAACTGCCAATCACAACACAGCTGTGCATTATGTCTCATGAAAACAAAAAGACAGATTGCTCAATCATATACTATTTTACCAACAACATACATTTATTCATTTATTCCAACGTAGCATTTTTCTTAAAAGTGAAAACTATCAGGGCATTAAGACTGATGGGGTATGACAAAACAGATGAAACCATCAACTTGGGTTCAACTGGTATGACAATAGGTTTTGTGTGGAGACAGAAATAACTCCAGTCCCTCTCGTTCAATAATTAAGGGAAACAAAATAAAAAACCCATACCAATAATTGCATGGTCTACACAAAAATCTGAGAGATATAGCAATTAGACTGGGGAGACAAATGTAGGCCTCAACAGGAGTTCAAATAGATCTGGTTTATTACTTAAATAGTAGAGTCCTAACAGAATGTGACAAGATCAGTCCCAGCAGAGTATAACAGATAACTTGACAAGCCTGAATATCTACTACAGCAGGGTGTGGCAGACTGAGTCTAGGACAAGAGTCTAGGTACAAATACAAGTAAGTCACCAGACAGTGGGGGATGCTAGAGTCAAGTTGGAGAAGGTTTGGTATTTGGTATATGACAAGGTTTGAAAGAGGTACATAAAAACAGACACATTTATGCTCAGTACAGCATAGGGCACCTAAGTAGGTCAGGTCTAATTTTCGAATTTCCCAGAATTTCCCAAATTCCGTTGACAACCAAACACGAGTACTAGGCCCTGGGTTGACTAAACTCCACAGAAAATCTTACTGGTACATGTAATTAAATTTCTGTTTGTGCCGAGAAAATCATGTTGTTCAGCTTGTGTTCAGCCATCCATGTGCGAAAGATCGGGATACAACATAAGGTACGTAAACTAAACAACAGCCATGCACAGAATCATTAAACCGGATATGTTCAAAAATATAATTTGACCTACTTATACACCCTATTACTGCTAAAAAAAAAAGTTATTTGTGAAATTGTGTGCCTTGGAAAAATAAATCAGGAAAATGGACAAATCTGACCTTGGCTACGTACAGATTGAATTTTCCCCTCCAACACTTGTTAAATCCAAGATGGTGGACAACTGCATGATATTACAAATTCGACTGGTCGATGACCAATGGAGTGAACCTATTATGACTATTTATAGATCAAGGAATATGGTATGTAAATATATTGAGATATGAATGAAAAATAGAAAACAAAATTCTATTAAATAGTAAAACAACACCAAAAATCACAGCAAAGTAAAGTTCTTAAAAATTCAATCTTTTTTTGCTAATGAGACATATTGTGAAATTCAAATTCAAAAACAGAAACATAAAACTATTTCAATTCATATCATAATTAATTCAATGGTGACAAATATTATGAAATAAAAAAGTGCATAAGAAATAACGTAGAATTGGCAACTCTAAAGAAGTATGGTATTCATTGATGTACAAGAATATCTATCTTACAAGACTTTTGTGGTTACTATTTTTATTGATATAACCTGACAACCAATTATTTCTACCAATCATGTTATATCATGATCTAACAAGTTCAATAATAACTTCAATAGGCATACAAACAGAGAAAATACCTAATAATAGGATCAATATTATCTAAATAATACTAACAATGCGCTCACATTAAATACCAGACGTCACACCATTAGATCAAGCCCCCGAGATTACCAAACCTTTTTGAGTCCAAACTCATACTAAACTTAAGGTTTTGTTCACAAATCCCAATATTAAATTTGAGCTTGAGCATGAAATCGTATTCAAAAGGTTTGGTAATCTCTGGCCCAGATGTTTCAACAGATGACTCTAAACTACTTGTCGGCTGCTTCTAATATTCATCATTAAAATACACGGACAATTTACCGAAGCCTGAACAAACTAGTACTTTTCTATTTCCTCTCCACACAAAGCTGGCAGAGTAGTCTAGTACATAGAACAGTAACTTCCACAGAGCAGGCAGAGTAGTCTAGTACATAGAACTGTAACTTCCACAGAGCAGGCAGAGTAGTCTAGTACATAGAACTGTAACTTCCATAGAGCAAGCAGAGTAGTCTAGTACATAGAACTGTAACTTCCATAGAGCAAGCAGAGTTGTCTAGTACATAGAGCTGTAACTTACACAGAGCAGGCAGAGTAGTCTAGTACATAGAACTGTAACGTCCACAGAGCAGGCAGAATAGTCTAGTACATAGAGCTGTAACTTACACAGAGCAGGCAGAGTAGTCTAGTACATAGAGCTGTAACTTACACAGAGCAGGCAGAGTAGTCTAGTACATAAGAGCTGTAACTTACACAGAGCAGGCAGAGTAGTCTAGTACATAGAGCTGTAACTTACACAGAGCAGACAGAGTAGTCTAGTACATAGAACTGTAACTCAAGCTATTAGGAAAATTTTTAACCCTGTTGAACTCGGCAGACAGATGAACGCAACAGAAATGACATCAATCAAATACCAGAGTAATCCTCTGATAGCTATTTTATCTCATTACGACCTTGAAGATTAGTTAAAGCTACCCAAAATATTATCTTTCTTCAAAGACACTCACAAGGAAATTCCTAAATAATGTAAAACAACCATATCTTGAGAGATATTGTATAACAGTTTACAAGAATTTACTTTTTTTTGTAGACCATCACTAATAGTTAATTTAATAAACTGGGGACCGTTCCACAGAACAATTGTAATGTTAAAAGAGTCGTAACTCCTGTATGCTAGCATGGGGTTGCTAAGGAGTTACGACTCTCGTAGCGCTACGATTGTTCTGTAGAACGGGGGCCAGGACAACTTATTTAGAAATCTTATTCTGCTGACTAAACTATTGTTAACTCAAATTCGTTGATGGCCATCAAAACCTAAGAAGTGGAAATGAATACCCTTAATGAAGAAACCACGTATACAAGTAAGATCTTCAGAACACAATTCCTGATCAGATTAACAATGTAGGCATACATACAAGATCAGCACAAGCACATTGGTGAACATGAACCAGCCCTCCACGCAAAAAACATGACAGTAACCTTATGACAAGATGCAACATACAGCCGTTTTACTACTGTTCAAATAAAAATATGTCACATTATATATATTTATTAGTTTTACATGTTGATTACATTTAAGTTATTCAGTATATATACAAATCCTTAAAATGGATTACATCTGTACAGATATAACTCTGCAAAATGCAGAGAAAAAACCCAGAAAATCATTTTCACAAATATCAAATAAACTTCATCATGTCCAATGTTAGCACAAGAGACACTTTTACAGAAATTGAATAACAGTTAAAATGTTTCATTAAATTTAATAACTGAAACCTAGATAAATAGGAGACAGGAAATATTTCCATCATGTTTTTGCTTTCATATTTTCAATAACAAAAATCTTTCTCGACACACGATACAGGGAACTATATGGTTTCGTAAAATGTATATTTTGGGAATCAGCGTGGATTTCAATTCTGAAACATCACCGGCCACCTATATGGAAGTCAGTAGAGCTGTGGTGTATGGCAACATGAGACATCTGACCGTATGTGGCACAGAATACACCAATGTGGAACAGAATACACTAAAATATGTATTTTATGGTACAATATCTATGACTGACATTGAGAAGCAACAGGACAGCAAATGCTCAACTGTTTCCATCACAAGAA
Source organism: Lepetodrilus schrolli (assembly GCA_032361225.1). Taxonomy (NCBI): domain Eukaryota; kingdom Metazoa; phylum Mollusca; class Gastropoda; order Lepetellida; family Lepetodrilidae; genus Lepetodrilus; species Lepetodrilus schrolli. The sequence goes on from JAUTBT010009341.1 coordinate 20,838, forward strand.
TTACCAATGAGAGTAAAATAAATTTCAGGACAAACGAAGTACACGGTCTGATCTTATGAACTCTTGGACAAACGAAGGACACTGTCTGAGCTTATGAACTCTATTGGTCGACAAAACAGTAGAGTTGAAAAAACCAAACAGTAAATGCGATGTACAATCGTAACATCCATACATTTCTAGTAAGCCATGGTTGCCAAGTCAGAATTTGACTTACCAAGAGACTGACACATCGCAAAGACATTCATGTCAATCATTATTCTATATTACTGGTTTAACTTTGAATATATAGCAAAGCCATTACCATAAATGACCAGTTGTAGTCAGAATACAATACAACAAAATTGACAGTCAATCAGACTTGATTTTGGTACGGCTTTAGTCAAGCTAAACTGTCTCTTAACAATAGTTTTTAAAAAGCATAGTTTTATCTGGATTCACTATAGATGGGCAAATGACCAGGATCACCTCGATGTTTGCACTGTGTAGATTACTATTGAATGATATTCACAGACAATTACTATCTTTTCATTTGAGGAAACAATAATTCATAACATACATAGAGAATTGGCATCAAAATCTATGCTCAATAATGTTCAGTGGAATATTCAGCTCAAACTTTGCCCAATATTATCTCAATACCTATAATACATTATTAAATAATACAATCAAAATGACCAATATTTTTCAAGATGTTCAGTTCAATTGCAATAAATTCCCAGTATAGTCTGGTGATCTTCATAGAAAATACATACAGGACTCTTTGAAGGTTTAAAAAAAAAAATGTTTCAAGCTTCAAATTATTGCATTAGTTTCTAAACAAATATAAACATCATGAAATGACAGATGCATTCTGAACTAAGAATCTGCAAAGATAAATACCTTGGTTTGATGAAAGTATTATCACATTTAAGATGCTATAACATTCAAAATAATATGGATTCTCAACAATAATTCCTGCATGCATTCATTAACAATGCATCTATGCTTGTGGAGTTATGCTTGTGGAGTTATGCTTGTGGAGTGATCTACTACAGAAATAAATCCAGCACGTGTGATGTGGAGAGTAGTATTCCTGGCATCAGGAGACAACATTCCTTGTATGTGAAATTAATATTAACCATTCACACTTGGCCAAACAGAAAGCATTCCAACAGAGTAGCGCACACATACATTGATCAGCTATTAGTGTCTGACGACTTCCAACAATCTTCAGAACTGGAATCCTGTCCTCTTTTTCAACCCATAGCCACTGATATGCTATTGTTCTAAAGTTCCCTGTGTGTCTAAACACGCGACCAATTTCGTTGGTCTTCGTTTCTTCATACATCTTCAAAAAACCTATAACCTATCGCACAGCTATACTCGCGCTAGAACTAAACACAGCAAATTGTGCCCTATTGCCAGATACTTTGGATACAAATGCCATTTCCACGCGACACTCAGCATTACGTAACACCAAACACGCACTCAATCGTACACCCTCAGACTATGCAAAGTTATTTATATATGTATATATGTATATTATATATGCTTGCATGTTGTGTAAATATATTTCTATATCATACAAGACAAAAATCATTTTATGTCATATACATGTACACATGTATAAGACAAATAGCTGTCTGTGAAGTCTCATACTCTTTACTACGCAACAATAAACAGTGTTTACACTATTCAGCAAACATCGTCAATCTATTATTGCTATGCAAGCCTGTGTTCCAGTCACTATGGTATTTTCATGATTGATTCAGGGGTTCAAAGCTGGATATATTCCAGCAATCACAGCATGCTAACAATCTCATTACACGGTATGCTGAAGTGAGAACCTACAAAAACTTATGTGTTGCAGTAATACCCACAACCCAGGGGAGATAACTGGGGTTCAAACTTGGACCCAGATATATATGTGTCGCACAGCCTATAATTATAAGTGTTAATCATAATGACACAGGCTTGCATAGTCTGGCTAATGAACATCTTTCTAATATGTATGACCATGTCCAAATGTGACGGTGATGTAGTACATAAATGATGAGAAGACAGGGCTCAATTTAGCGACTAATTTGGGAGCCATGGCGACCAGTATTTCACATATTTTAAGTGTTTCTCAATCTGGAGGAGCCAAATCATTTCAAATGTTACCTTGGAAAATTTTGTAACATTGAGGCCTGTCAAGAAATTCTGGTTTGCTGTACACACAGTCAGGGCAGAGTGATATTTAAAACTATGCGCAGTATGTAATCCTGACTGCGGAATATGGTTGGCTTAGAAATTATATGAACTGACGCCATTAAAATCTAATCGAATGGACAATTTGTCTGGCTTTCACTTTAACAGGAGTAAGCCAATCTCTACATGATTGCTTAAAAAAATGAATAACATTTTTAGCAATTAACAAGAATTAACATGAATGGGAAATATTTATGCAATTTAGTGAATTACGTGGTTTTACTTTAATAAATGGCATATACATTAACAGGAATAATCACTTCAGTAAAATATGCTATGAGCCATGATAACAGGAATATTCAGGCTGGGTGAAGTACATTAGCAATAGCAGTATGCGACAACATGGATTTCATAGTAGATGATATGATGGCATATTACACAGACCATGACCAATCGTCCTCCAGTAACTGTGTGCTCCATGATATAACAAACTACTATATAACAACACTCACAGAGCACTTACACCTTCAGCAGAAGCAAATAACAACGTGATGGTCTAAGTCAGTAAACCCTGAAATAATAAATAAACATGTCGAGGGGTATTTATAAATATAAATATGTATCTTTTCCCCCCAAACCATTCCAAGCAGTAAATCCAGAATCAATCTTTTTCGTCTATGAGAATATGTTGAGAGTATACAGCACACACAAAAGCATCAACTTTGAAGAATGTGGGAATTTTCAACGTTTTAAAGCTTTGCAAACAACGTTAGAAGGCCACAACAATGAAATTATGAAAATAATGGTAATTATTGATCTGCTAGGCAATTAGCACCATTTATAACACGGCCCTGTCACGCATGACTGGAGAACCCATAGCTAATCATGTGACCTCCTGACGCTGTCTTCTTAGAAGAACAAGCTGTGGATCATATCCACATTCCACCCACAGATTCTGTATTCCTTGGAGAGTACGGAGAAATCAGTTCTAATCTTGTGTCACAGATCAAACTGTTGCTGTAAATTCGTGGGATTTCGTTTTCATATCCAAACGTCAATTACATAATCCTCAGTCATTTTCTGAGCAAAGGTCTTCAGATGAACACCTTGTCTTCTGAATTTCCACAAATGGACCCGCTATTATTAATGGAATTATCCACAGATAGCAATGCAAGAGGATGTTTGCAGGGTGCGACTGATGCAAGCTTCCACAATAGCTCTACACAAACACACTGCTGCTGGGGCAGTGGCATCTAGATGGGCATATGCACTTGGTCGTAGAAATCTAGGTCATCGTCGTCCTCTTTTTCGGAATCGTCTTCTTCCTTGTCCAGCTGCATAAAAGACAAAAGAGTGTGTCCTTAGTATATTCTTAGTCATTAAAAAAGACCCATCGTTATCTCATTTATAAATGCTTACGAGAAATACAACACTCTCGCTTTGAGGTATTTATCAAATACTACCCATGAAAGAGATCTCAAGTCAATTTCAAGAGAATGATAGTCATGTCCAAAACCATTCAGCTGAACAATTAACTAGATGGCTTAGAACATTAATGTTAAAATCAGCCTTCATTGCTGCCTAGCCGTCATTGCTGTCTAGAACCTGGTAGCAATCAACTTGTAGAACATGTATTCTCAATAAGCTAGGTCTGTCTGGGTATGACCCAGAAAGATGATATGGGCTTGTTAATGACAAACCTTCTAGCACCTTGAAAGGAGAAGAATATTTCTCCTTATTTTCTATTTCTAAGAGATACTTACGATAAAACACACTTGAATAGTCCCGCAATTCCCCCAGATATAGCCATCTATTCAAACTTACGTTTT
>JAUTBT010009351.1:0-24823 GCA_032361225.1 Lepetodrilus schrolli
TATTATTATAATAATAGCTACTTATAATGTGCCATATTATTATCTCCAGTCAATGCCAATGGATCAGTGTGAATTCAATGTTCATTATTCAAAATACGTGGTGGATATCTATTAACGTGTAATAACGATTCCATAATCAACAATGTTGATTACGTCTTTTTGTGTTTCTCGTGTTTAGGTGAAATGTGCACGTTTTCGACTGCTAGTTCGCCCTCTCGATAAAGCTGTTTGTCGGAAGGTTTCAATGGTTTATTACATTACAATGAATATATAGAATAATTAGAATAGCCCACTCGATACGAGTGGTTACGGAAAATATGTGACTCGTGAAATTAATGTTCATGTCGCTGAAGGTCGGAACTGTAAAATTAATTTCATACTCAGGACAAATTTTCCGCAATGACTCGTATCTCGTGGGTTATTCTCTAATTATCAACTCCCTGTGGAGTATACAACCCAAGCTGCCGTTTCCAGTGCTACAAGGTTGCCATTCACATGACCATGTCATCCTACCAGGTACCATTATATTATACATTGGCGTAGGGCTCGAGAGTATACTTCTCTCTCGAGCCCTTCGCCAATGTATAATATATATATAGTGTTCAGTTATACCTGCGTCGTCGCTTTGCAGTTACCCGCATCACACACGATTTAAACATGCATTTTCGAATCACTTTTTGAAACAAAGCATTTAGGAATGAGATATCGAGCATCGAAAATCGCATGTGATGCGGGTAACTGAAAAGCAATGACGCAAGTATAACTACACGCAGTTTCAACTAACTGCATGCTGCACGCGTATGTTTCTACAATTTATCGTCTATGGCCAAACCATATTGAACACATCGGTAAACGTCTGCTTACCAAGTTAAGAAACGTCGGACAGTATTAAAAAGTACATTCCTTAATTAATTTTACTTAATATGTCACTTATTTGTAATATTAACGGCATTCTGCATCTACCAGTTGCCATATTAACACCTAACACCGGGTATACTAATGAAGACGTGAACTATGATGATGATGATGATGATGATATGTATGCAAGGATGGTATTGACCATGAGTGTACTGTGATGTACTGTGGATGTATACTAGTACCTGTACATCAGTTCTGACTCGACAGGCCACACAGATATCTCTTTCTACTTCTTCCTCCACCTCCTCCATAGCGACCACTAGTTCGTCAAAGATGTGAAGATGATCAATTTTCAGCGCTGGCAGGAAAATATCGTGAAAATCATCCTGAGTCAGTTTCCCGTACAGGAATGTAAAAAATTCTTCATTCTGTGAGATCCGATTTGGGCGTCCTATGATGCTGTCTTGATCTGACTCGGACATCACGTGCTTCTCCAAAAGGGCATCCCACATATGCGAACTGTGCACGTTGATGTTGCGAGTGAGGCTGACGAAGCACTTCTTCAGAGCAGCTCGGTGTGGATACCCACGTTGGATCACTTTACGATCACGAGCTGCAAAATTTACATTAATTAGCATAGGAATGTGATAACAGCTAGATGACAAAAACGCCCAATTCTTCAATTTGTGGTCACTGTGAAAATGGTAACAATGGTTTGTTTTGTTGTAGTTGTTTTTGGTGGCAGTTTTGGGGGTTAAGGAGGGATGGCTGGGGGAATACAAAGTAGATTCTGGCTCCTCTAGTTTCGTGTGTACCACTAATTAGATCTTTAAAAAAAAATATCAAATTCTATGCAATTTGACCCATGGTTAATTATGTAGAAACAGAACCATATGGGATTGGGAAATTGGGATTTTTCGGATGCAACGTTATATTTATACGTATGTTGAATACAATACCCACCAAATATTCTTTCCTCATGGTCATGGAAATATCTTTGAATGTTTCTTTCTATTCTAGATATATTTCGTTTGAATTGGGTTGGTTGGCAATTTGCAATAAATGGTTGATATCGTTCAGCATACACACGGAAACGTTGCTCCACTTCATCAAATGTCTTGTTGAGGACATCTCTCAATATGTTCTCTATTTCAGATCCAACTTGAATACTTAGTCTTTTTTGCAGTATGTAATCCGAATACGCTGTCCGCTCCGAATACGCTGTCCGCTCCATCATCAGATTATGATGTACTAGTGATTACTGCAATATTTAGAATTGATGCAAATTATAGTGGAGATAATCAATATCATACTGCATCATGAAACTCCAATCATTTCCGAAAGTTACCTTTTTATCGCGATCATGATATGATGCGCTGTTTGTAGAGTGGCAATGCAGTTATCATCCTTGGTCTATCAGTACCAGCCGGTGCTTGCAGGTTTCCTGCAACACTCAGCGCTACAGATGTTGTGGGCTTCCTCCTGCCCTAAACTGACAAGCCATGATATGTGAACGAATCTTGAAAGCGGATCTAAACCCCAATTATAAAAAATAATAATTTAATTGTTTTATAAAACAATCATTTAATTACAGCTTTAAACAGTATTGTTTAAATATCTATGTACTCTGCTTAAGTTGTTCTTAGAAAGCTTACAGTGCACATAAATGGGATGTATTTGTTGAATGTATGTTCTACAGAACATATAACATACATATAGATTGTTGAATGGGCAAACTTAGATGAGTACATGTAGATTAACAATCATCATATTAACAGGAAGTGAAATATATATTAGTATATTAGAGTCACACACACACACACACACACACACACTCACACACACACACACACACACACACATACACACACACACACACACACACACACACACACACACTCACAGAATTCCACCATTGTCAACATGGTCATTTTGTTCAAATACATTATTTGTCTTCTCCAGAAGTCTCTGTTGTACAATATAACTCAGAATTAGTCAAATTAGTCGTGTCTCAGGGATCATGACCTACTGCGTCTTAACACAATGTGTATATATTTATTATAAAGTTTATTACTGTTTCACATTCAACGTTTCACGTGCCCACTGATAACGATCTCGTCCCACGATCCCACAACACAGAGGCTTCAATAGACCCTGTCATTGTACGAGTTCGACATTTGCATTAATTATTTTCCCAGTTTCAATGTGTCCACCTTGTGATATTGTGCACCCGGTGTGAATAGCCCACTGCTCCCCGATAATATCATGATCATGACCAGGCCTTGTAGCCGTGACATTGTCACGTGATGAATGTTTGATGGTGTCACGGCAAGCACTGTGCAACAACAACGCATTTCGAGATTTAATCTTGTGTTCCAATGGTCTCCATAGATATCGAGAACTTTACATCCTGCGATGTACTACAATGTGTACAAGTCGGAATTAGTCTGGTTGGTTTTGTTGGTTTAACTGGTTTTAGGTGAAAGATTCCTGTAGTGAGATAAAGCATTAAATAAATGAAATTAATATCGAATGCTATTGTATCTATTGTTTATGTATATTGTATCTATTTATTGGGCTCACACATTATGTAATTTAATGTCAAAGCTTAGGTTTGATGATTTTAGTTTGTTTGTTGTTAACATATTTTCTAACGGGAACAATGCAACAACATCTTTCAAGATTTTATCTCATATCTCAATGGTCTTCATATATACCAAGACATCTATTTTTCCCGATGTACTTTTGTCATTTGTACTCATACGAACGATTGACTGGCTGGTGGTCTATTTATAGGGTTCAAACATTATGTGATCTATCAAAAGTTTAGGTTTGCTGATTTTAGTCTGTTGTTTAGATGTTCTTGAATCACGTTGTTGTTCTAGTCCAGTTTCGTCCAACCAGAGAAGGCCGTTATCTTGTCGACCGATGCACGTAAGATTCAACATAAGACGGCAAAACACAGCATGCAAGCTATCTGGTCAGCCTGTTTGTCCAAGTTGAAGACTTGACTTGACCAGTGGCTAACTGAGTTGATAAAGGATGTGCTGGTATTTACCTCCATTGCTACGGTTTCTTTGTCTGGAATCAAACAAGAGCTTACGCCATTGTGAGCGTTGTCCACGGCGACCGACGTCTTGCATCATGTTGGCCAATGACGTTGGAGGCACCTTTCAGATCTGTGTTATGTAGACAACAGTTGGTATCAGATATGACTAAAATGATTGTCGGTTGTTATGTACCCAGTTGGTGGTGGTGTCATGGTTGTTGCCGAATTCTGGTTACTTGTCGATCAATACAGACCTCTTGTTACTGGATATTAGTTGAGTCAGGTGCATAGCTAGTAGTGTCTGCATACTGGTGCACACACACATACAAACGTGTGTACACACACACATGATAATCACAAGCTTCCACAAGCTTCCAAATGCAAACATACATATATATTCACATATAAGCACACACACACACACACACACAGACAGACACATACACACACACACAGACACACACACACACACACACACACACACACACAGACACACACACAGACACACACACACACAGACACACACACACAGACACACACACACACACACACACACACACACACACAGAGTACTGCCAATCTTTGTATACTTGTCATTAATATCAGAGATGTATCCACCTTAACATTCACATTGCCACCACCACTGACATCCACATTAACATCCACATTGACATTGACATCCATATTGACATCCACTATTTCCCATAACCTCAGTGAGCCACATTCCCATGTTATCCCAGACTACAACACATATACATACCTGACACCCGCACGATCACCCAGCCCCCTACCTCTCTGTATACATTCACAGCTCCCCGACAGGTCTCACCACCCAACTATCTACCCCCACCCCACCCCTATCTCAGCGTACATCCACCCGGTGGTCAAACAGTCCCAGCAGTCATTACACAGGTGGGAGCTACCACTGACATTAATGGGTCACTCTGCGGAGTCTGTGGACCCCCGCATTGTTTGCTGGCCGGGTTCAGACCTCTGTACTACGGGCCCACTGAGATCAGGGTTAGTTTAAGCATTGTCGTCTTCCAGGCAGCTTCCCTCTGACCTGGTGTGTGTGGAGCTTATACCGCGCGACCAGCGGAGTTTGTAACCATTGCCTCTTGGACGGACGTCTGTGACATGCACGTCAACGCTTCCCGCGAATACCTGTTACACGGCGGTGCTGATTATCCGCGGAGGTAATGCTGGAAATCTGATTAGGATTATGCTCCCAGGACAGGAAGCTGTGTGTTGTGAAGCCAAGCATGTCTCAATTAAGCTGAAGGCTTAGCCGGCCAAAGCAAACAAAAGCAGACGTCAGTGGTGCGCGTAGATTTTTTCTGCGACTTCCTCGGAAAGTTGTGTGTGCTGGACTCTACAGATTGTACAGTGTGTGTGAGCATGTCCGTAGTGTCGGTAGTGTCAGTAGTGTCTGTGTGACGTTTCCTAGGAGTAACCATGTCTTGGACACATGGAGGAGAACGGAGGGACTACCTGAGGTACGAGGGAGGTCTCGGGTTCAACAGCAAGATCTCTGAGATGAAGATCAGGTCCAGTTGGTCGCCAGACACCAGGTACAGACAGACCCCAGTCCAATCTTTGTCACATCCTGTTCAAGTCCTCGTGTATTGACGTCTTTCTTGCCATGTTTTCTTTCCTCATAATTTGTTTAAAGCATTGCAAAATACATGGCACTTCATGGTTTAACATCTAGCTTTCCATGCTTTCTTTTGTCAGAAAAATTTCAAATCATTCCTGTACATTACTATACTTGCTATTGGTCACATTGAAGACAAATTTCAAATCATGACCATATATCAATGCACATATATTATATATGGATTTTTCTGATCCAAGTTTTTATATTGATATTCCAGTTTAGAAACACATCCAGATAACCAATGCAATCTATATACCTTCGTACAAACACCTGCGTATTTCTTGCCAAGAGCAGGATGTCACTATCAATCCATGTCCTGTGTATAGGAACTAGTGAAGTGGAAAGTTATCAGTTGTTACTTGACGTATTGGACATGATGTTGCTTTATTAATTATTGGACATTTGTCGGTCTCATAATTAACAATTGTGTCTGGACAACTTTTATATTTGCTAATGGGAAATGATCACTATAGTAATTGAAAAATGTCACTTATCATATATGACAATTGTTGGACAACATCGATGATAATATTAATAACTGTTATTATTATAATAATAATAATAATACTAATAATAATAATAATAATAATAATAATATCAATAGAGGCTGGTGGCTGCACAATGGTAGAACATTGAATTTCAGAGCCAAAGGTTCCAGGTTCAAATCCCGTCCCGAAAGTTCGCAAAAGTTAGGATGCGCTGTCTGTATTGTGGTAATGCAGTTATCATCCTTGGTCTGTCATTACCAGCCGGTGCTCACAGGTTTACTGCAACAGTCAGCGATACTGATGTTGCAGGTTTCCTCCTGCCCTAAACTGACAAGCCGTGATATAAGTGAAAGAATATTGAAAGCCTCTCTTTACCCTAATGAATGTAAAAACACAATAAAAATAATAATAATAATAAAATAATAATAGTAATTAAATAATAATAATAATTTAATAATAATAATAATAAAATAATAATAATACACTTTCATGCTAGGTAACCTATATGAGTCATGTCAATAATAACAATAATAGTAATAATAATAATAATTTTAATAATAATAATTGTAGTGCCACATATAATGTCAATTTATGACATTAATGCTGGGCACTTGTCACTAATGACATAGTTTTGCTTGGACACTGATGTCAACAAAAGGTCATTGCTTAAATTCTGGTGTCGATAGAAGGCACTGTCGACAGAAGGTAGTGTCATCAATTCAGAATTTCGATGGATGTATACTAGTATATCGGAGAGGACGAAAGGTCAACTTCCGACACTCATAGACTTGTTTCCTGGCAGGTCATATTGGTCAGTATTGTACATTGTGCTTTGTAAAGTGGACATGGTAGGGGGAAATCAATAGGAATTATATGTTCAATACGCGATGCAGTATATAGCTGATATACATGATATGATCAATAAATGATATGCACAATACATAATCTACTCGATATACATGTTCAGGGCTCAATAAATTATATATCCTCAATACCTGGGATTTAATACTCAGTATTAATTATTTTCAGTACTATATTCCCTGTATACCCAGTACTCTATTATACTGTTTAGCAACTGATCAATACTCAGTATTATATATGTTGTTTACCGTCTAGTGCCTGATATGGCTGCTTTGGTTGGATGATCCCCAAGGAGTTGAGAAAGTGAAATGAGTGGACAGTGATAAATTGTCCCAGAGCATTATACCGTAGTGTTTAGTGCTTTGAGCATGCATTAGCATGCAGTCAAGCACTTTATTAATGAACTATTTATTAATATTATTTATTTATTTATATGTTTATTTATTAATTTGTTATTCACAGTCTACCTATGATTATGATACTGTTCATGACCTGATTTAGGATGGGTGGCACAGTGCACCAGGACTGTGCATGTCACAGTGTGCATGTCAGATACTATGCATGTCAGACAGAGTGCACTAGGACACTGTGCATGTCAGACAGTGTGCATGTCAAACAGAGTGCACTAGGACACTGTGCATGTCAGACAGTGTGCATGTCAGACAGTGTGCACTGGAACACTGTGCATGTCAGACAGTGAGCATGTCAGATATTGTGTATGTCAGACAGTGTGCATATCAGACAGTGTGGATGTCAGACAGTGTGCACTGGAACACTGTGCATATCAGACAGTGAGCATGTCAGATACTGTGCATGTCAGACACTGTGCATGTCAGACACTTTGCATGTCAGACACTTTGCATGTCAGACACTGTGCATGTCAGACAGTGTGCATGTCAGACAGTGTGTATGCCAGACAGTGTGCATGTCAGACAGTGTGCATGTCAGACAGTGTTGTCAGACAGTGTGCATGTCAGACAGTGTGCATGCCAGACAGTGTGCATGTCAGACAATGTGCATGCCAGATAGTGTGCATGTCAGACAGTGTGTTCAGACAGTGCATATCAGACAGTGCACCAGGACACTGTGCATGGTGCATGTCACACTGTTCATGTCAGACAGTGCACCAGGACACTGTGCATGGTGCATGTCACACTGTTCATGTCAGACAGTGTGGATGTCAGACAGTGCACCAGGACACTGTGCATGTCAGACAGTGAGCATGTCAGATACCGTGTATAGTCAGACAGTGTGTATATCAGACAGTGTGCATGTCAGACAGTGCACCAGGACACTGTGCATGGTGCATGTCGAACTGTTCATGTCAGACAGTATGCACATGTATTATGCAGGACATTGCACTGGAGTTCTGATTGACATCACGTATAAACCATTCCTTAATTAGATGGAGATGTAGGAGCCAGTTGGAGGTCTGAGGAATGTCAGCAGCGATCTTTTAATGACATTTCCTGGCTGGATTTCCTAATGCTTACAGGTTAATATATTTTGACAACCTCTTAAACTCAATTTACAATTTACATGTCATTTTATTTTCATTTTGAGGCCTCATAATTTGGTGTGTATTTAATCAGCTCTTTACGTTCATTGACTAGTTTGAGATCCATTTATAGGACAGTTGTCTTTTGTTAACACTAACAATATGAATTTGTGTGGTATTTCTTTTATTATTAAATTGTTCACTTATACATCCATTACAATAGTTTGATGATTTTATTGAAAATTGCCTCCTATTCAGCCAACTCTTTGAGGAGCTCCCTGGAACCTTCAGAATTCCCCGCTTCAGTGGAAAAACTGATAATTTTTATGACATTTAAATGTGTCCAATCTTCACGTCGTCAATACGCTGTACTCTAGACAGGTCTGCCCGATCAGCGCGAAGGTGGTTTTGTTGTCCGATCTCCGGCCGAACAATACATGTCAGATAACAATACCCGAGTGACAAACCTCTTAGCAGCGGTCAGCTTTGGTCAAGAATGAGGCCCCTCTTTGTGGCAATCACCTTTTTTTGTCTGGTCACCGTTGAGTGTCAATTACGGGGTTTTATATCGGAGAACACATTATGTCTTACCATTCTATTCCAGCCAGATTTCATGGATGTTTTACGATGATTTATTGACCACAGATATAATCTTAATGGTATTCTGGTCTAAAAATATATACGTTATTCCTGTTCATCTCTGTGATTCTTGTTCATCTCAAAGCAATGGTTTCGGATGGACTCTTGACCGGTCTCATGATGGACGGTGGTCAGTGTAATCTGCTTACGTTTAAAACAGATTAGTGGTCGAGAAACTGCTGAAAGAATGTGTAGGTTGTCACAATGGTGATGGTAGGTGTCACAGTGGTTGTCAGTTGGTGTCACAGTAGATAACAGTGGGTGCCACACAGTTGGTGTCACAGTATATAACAGTAGGTGTCACAGTAGATAACAGTTGGTGTCACAGTAGATAACAGTAGGTGTCACAGTAGATAACAGTTGGTGTCACAGTAGATAACAGTAGGTGTCACAGTAGGTATCACAGTAGATAACAGTAGGTGTCACAGTAGATACCAGTAGGTATCACAGTAGATACCAGTAGGTGTCACAGTAGATAACAGTAGGTGTCACATCGAATATTAGTGTCACATTTAGTGGCACAGTGAATATCTGTATGTATTGCTGTGTATGTCGGCAGGTGTCACATTGAGTGTCACTGGATATCAGTTGGTTTTCAGTGAATGTTTGTAGGTGTCACTGTGGATGCCAGTAGGTGTCATGTTGGGCATCACTGTGGATAGCAGTAGGTCTGCCAGTAGGTGTCATGTTGGGTGTCACTGTTGATATTGGGTGTCACTGTTGATAGCAGTAGGTGTCAGTAGATGTCACACTGGGTGACATGTGCTGCTATGGAGCAGTATAAAAGTAAGCTTTACAGCTTGATTACCAATTTATTAACAATATTATGGTAGTAGCTACACTTCAAAGTGGTGTTTTAGTGTCACATGAGGGTGAAAGACGTAAAACAATAGTTCACTCACTCCTAGTAGTGTTTTACCAATCTAACTGGAAATTAAATTTGGTTCAACAACTGGCAATCTGGTTAAATACTGTTGGTGTTGCCTAAGGAAATTCGTCTTACATCAAAATGATGACTAAATAGAGAAGCCTTGTGCTTGGCCCATCATTTTCAGTTATTAGAAATCTTTATCAAATAACATATGCTCAATTATTTCAATTTGTAATTCTTGTGTCTGTTCCCTGAGAAAGCTGAAGCAGAAGTGATCATGTCATTAAAAATACAAGCATGTCATTCCGTGATGTGATTTGTTTGCGGATAATGGAAAGAAAGAAGTGTCAGACCAACTAAAGCTTGGGATTGTAAAGTACAAAGTAGTGGAAATTACTTTAGGCCAGGGAAGAACAAATAGATAATAATGTATTTCCTTGTGGTGTAAGACACAGGGTTGCTCTTGAATGTAATTAAGATTTGTACTCGCAACATCCTTCCACTGAAAAATGTAGGTACCGTATAATTTTGTGAGAAAATTTATATGTAACATTTTCATTCATTTATTGAATTTATTGAGTAAGGGAGTTATATATTATTTTATGATATTAATTTTTTCAATTAAGAATTTAGCCATACATGGTTGAAATTTAAATGACGTTAAACAATAACTCGCTAATTAACAAAGTCTAACATAATTTCCTATATGAGTTCTGAGAGGTTATTCACAGATTCAAGTCTTGATTTCATTGCTAAACGAACCGTGACCGTGACAAATAAGGATATTATAACGATAACCATACAGTTGATGATGTGTGGTTGCGATATTCACGCACCTCTGCTGGGGGGATATCCGACCAATCAGAAGCCATTATTCTTTTGTTTGTGGTGGTTATCACCATTGATGCCATCAGGAACTATGTATTGACGGAGGATAAAACACTTGTGTGCTAGATCATGATTGGTCATTGATCTATTGTACGTGGCACGCTATAGCCTATATTGCACGTGGTCAATATGTCAATATTTGCGGCATGACCATCGTCATGTTGGTTTAGATTACAACATTTATTCTTTACCTTTGATCTGGTGGCAATGTGACTTTTGCCTTTATTTTTAAAAAAACACACTGATAATTCTTGATTATGTTTGATCATGGTGAAAAGTTATAGAAGTGTAAAATAATATGGTATTCAGACAGTTTGAAATATTGTGAGTGAAATATGATCAGATGTCTACACTATAGAAATGTAAGGATTGTTATCAATGAAGAACAACAGTCTATAAATCTATCAACCGTAGAGATACAGTCTGTCATAAACAGTCGCACTCTTGATTATGTAAAGTTAACATTATGACAGAAGTATTGTTAAACAACACCCTTGACTGATATACTTTGATAAACTGTCTTCCTTAACTGATGAACTGTCAGAAATGACACTTTAATGTCCCAATATGATTTCTAAACGCTGTTTCTAAATTCTATAAATGCCCCCCCATGTTAACCCCGAGAAGTGGATTCTTTGCAGTTAGCAGAGGAATGTTATGGCACTTAAAATTATTTAATTATTTATCAAACACTGCTACCTGTCCCCAATATGCTGCTTATGTACCCTTTTAAGTGGCATTTAAAAACTAGCAATACTATACCAAATCCACAAGTACCAACAATTTCTATAATATTGTTAGTTTTTACATGCTTTGTGGGGTGGGTGATAGCACAGTGGTAGAACATTCAGCGCTATGGATGTTGTGGGTTTTCTCCTGTCCTATACTGACAAGTCGTAATGTAAGTGAAGGAATCTTGAAAGCGACTCTAAATCCCAATTCAAAAAAATAATAAATAAAATGCTTCATAGTTTCGTAACCATGGTGCCCAGTTTAATGCAGTCTTCGGTAGACTTCTTAGTTTAATTTCAGTTACATTAGAACCATACACTATGTATTTTTTTATGTGGCCTAAGATTGTTACAGACAAAAGCTACTCTAATGTCCCAATCAAAACTAAAATATCCAAAGGAACCAGTAAAAATAATCAGGCAAAATGTCATTAGATAATTGGTAACCATGGTAATGATACATTAAACCGTTAAATGAATGGTTTTCCTATCAGACTGTAATGTCAGACTTCAATACATCACAGAACTCCTGCAAGGTCATGTAATTTGCTCAGTAATAAGCTAAATCACTATCACATTACTATGTCTATAAAGACCTACTGGGGATACAATGTTAAAATAGTGGAGTAATCATTATAAGATCTATATATTTGCTGATTACAATGATAATGATTGTATATGTTTACTTCCATGGAGTTGAGAAGGAATGTGAGTGCACACTGATCCATTGACTGGTAATAGTGTAGTACTATGAGCATAGATTTGGTGCTTTCTTCTTCTTCTTCTTCTTATTATTATTATTATTATCACTATTATTATTATTATTATTGTTATTGTTAATGGTGACTAACATATTCAAATTCTAAAAATATGTAACTAATTAATATTAAAATTAGTAACAATTGTAGGTCAAATTGAGGTCAAATTAGTGAAAGTTTGGCACTAGCCAGCTGTCCAAGTGGGACAGTTTGTTTGGACATTAACTTTGTGAAAATAATTGGACTAATTTGGAGCACACACGATTAAGGTATTTAATCAATAGTTCAAACAAAATCTCCCTATGTTCATATTTGCTGAGGTGAGTATAGCAAGTGCCTGCACTGCACTCTATAAGTGTTCGTAATCACCAGGTATAGGGTGACAATATTAAGTAATGGTTTCTTTTTCGCCAGATCACAAAGATATGCTCATACTTTTTCTATAGACCGGTCTGAGCCGAACCTAGCAAGAGGACACTGCCACATGCAAAGTCTATTCATGTTTCTGCGCTAGCTTCATGTCAAGAAATCGTTATAGTTCCGTCTGACTTTGATGTTCATGCTGTCAGGTACATTGAGATAGCACTCCGGGAGAACCTCCCAATTCATGACGAGATGGTTTTATATCATTATTTGTCGAAATTGAGCCATGTGGACTACATTACCCTGTGTGCGACCTGTATATTACCTGTATATTACCTGACTGATGAACTAAGTTACTGGGAACCGATCTGAATGTTGCGTGATCACCTGACTGCCATGTTAGTCTTTGCTACTGGTACACTGGTACATGGCTCTTAAGTACCACTGTGCAAGGCAGCTTTATGATGTAAATTAATTTCCTCTTGTGTGATAATAAAGATTGTCTATCTATCTACCTTAAACCCCAATTCACTCGCTCTATTTTGCGATGTGAAAATGATGACAAAAACATCAGGAAACTAGACCTTTAATTGTTTTCTCGTGAACATGTTGAATTTACCCCTGTCCTCCCTCCATGTGAAGACCAAAATGACAGGCAGCCTATTCCCTGCTGAGTACATTGTCAGTGATGTGAGGGTGAACGGTAAATGGTGTCACACTACCCTCTCTGAGCAGCGAACTCGACCCCGGGAATCACGTGGGTATGGAAGCCCCCAGGTGTCACTGTACCGTTGTCGGGGGAAACTGAGGCTCGGCCCATAATGCCTCGGTGTCAGATGATTGTCACATCTTGATGACGGCGGTTTCTGGTGACTGTCACGTCTTGACAACCCACTACCCCATGTCAATGTTAACCCTTCCCACCCCTTTCCATACAACTTTACTCCCATTACAATGTTACCCCACACTATCACAGCCCTGGACATCCCCACCCAACCCAAACCTATCCATTGCCATATATCCCAAAATACAATTCAGCCCACCCATTCCAACCCTGTTTCAATGTAACCCACAGTACAAATCCCCATCCACTTCCAATCCAGCATTTATTACAAAGCAACCACCCTATCCCAACCCTACCCCAGCAAAACCCACCCCAACACAACCTTACACTTCACAGCACAGCCTTACAGCTTTCCAGCCATCCCCACCCCACCCCATCCCAACCATATCACAGCCATCACTACCCCAGCACATCCCCATCACCCTGCCAAATAAAGCCCAACTCCATTACAATATACCCCCATCCCAGCACAACCTTATAGCACCCCAGGCAATCCCACCCCATTAGAGTGCAACTCCATCCCAGCACACCAAAACCCACTGCTACTAGACATTGTTAAATCTTCAATATTTCTAAGACATCTTCATCAGAATCTGAAGTACATCTTCAGAAACAAGACTAAGAAACATTATTGCTTTGAACTTCAAAAAAACAACACTGTCATGAATATGTTCCAAGAGGTCACCAAAATTACCTCCATACTGTCTAGACATGGAAAGCCCTCAATAATTACCATCCATTCGCAACTGGAAAAAAAAAAGACATTAAATTTTCTTGAAGAATGGACAACAATCTCAGTGATGTGTGTCCAGTAGGATGGTAAAGCTATGTATCAAGACCGGTTGTCCTCTGGTCAGAAGGTTAAAGTCGTTACAAGCTGTCTGTCAGGCCTTCTGTTCTACCGGACATCTGTGTGCTGTCCATTTTCCCCTGGACACCGTCCACTGTGGTCCTAGATGACAAGCCACTACAGGTCAACACGCCTTTCTTCTTCTTAATTTACCTAGGAACTCGGCGCGAAGAATTGCAGGTCATAACCTTGTCAACACATTGATGTCGAGATCACCTGTTAATTGTCATGCAAAGTAGTATCTGGATCATGGAATCTCCTTAATAGAATTCACAGGATGCAAACTGGATATTTTGAATAATCACATTTTTTCTTTATATTAATGTATTTTTATGTCAATCATAACCAATAATTTCATTAGTCTGTCATGCACATGAAATCCATTTATAAACAAAAAATCGAGCTACAAAGCATATCAATAACATACATGTATTATTAATCTGGACCACAATCAAATAATAGAGATAAGTGCCTACAAAAGAAACATGAGACTATTATAAGGTATATAACTTTGTTTTTCATAAATATTTATACATCATAGGCATGAACATTACGAAGTCCAACAAAGTTTCGTATTCACTACGGCATGTATTTGTTTGTGTATATTATGTGTTTCATGGATCGTTGTGTCTTCACAGTGTTTGTCCGCTGCTGAAGTATGTTATTGCACATGTGCATTTGCCGACACGACTAATCTCTGCGTACATACCAACCAGTGGGGTCTCACATCAAAGGGGGACAACTCCTTCATCTTTGTTTACCATGGCCTGTTGTCACTGGCCTGTGTTACGGAACAACCAGTCTCTTGCTAAATTGTTGCCGTTATCCGTAAAGGAAGCAGCCTCAGTTTGAAACTTTCTCTTGTTAATTCCCCACCGGTGTTTGTTTACGTCTGTTGATTGATATCGCGATCACCCAAGGGGACAGAGAGATGACTCACAATCTCTAAAATCATACCTACACTACATAACATCGCATAACTTCAAACAAAAAATTTGTTATTTTTTATGTTGCCATGGTTACTCTGTACAATGCGTACATTACAGCATTCACAGTATTGATGTTTGTCTAAATGAGGACCATACCAATGCTGATTAGACATATGATCACTCGTATAGCCACCAAATGATCACTCATATAGCCACCATATGATCACTCGTATAGCCACCAAATGATCACTCATATAGCCACCAAATGATCACTCATATATCCACCAAATGATCACTCATATAGCCACCAAATGATCACTCGTATAGCCACCAAATGATCAGCCGTAGCCACCGAATGATCTCGTACAGCTACCAAATGATCACTCATATAGCCACCATATGATCACTTGTATAGCCATCAAATAATCATTCGTATAGCCATCAAATGATCACTTGTATAGCCATCAAATGATCACTCATATAGCCATCAAATGATCACTCGTATAGCCACCAAATGATCAATCATATAGCCACCAAATGATCACTCGTATAGCCACCAAATGATCACTCGTATAGCCATCAAATGATCACTTGTATAGCCACCAAATGATCACTCGTATAGCCACCAAATGATCACTCATATAGCCACCATATGATCACTTGTATATCCATCAAATGATCACTCATATAGTCACCAAATGATCAGTTGTAGCCACCAAATGATCACTCGTATAGCTACCAAATGATCACTCATATAGCCACCATATGATCACTCGTATAGCCACCAAAACAAACAAATACATACACATACCATAAATCCTTGAACAGATGCCCAGGCATCTATTAATTTTGCAACACTCTAAGACCTGGCTTCTTTCTATTCAAGGCAGGCTTCTCTATTATTTCAAACAAAATTTTGCAGCATGTTTTTCATCCTTAGGTTTTTAACACTTTATGCACCATATGATAATGTACAGAATGTCGTATACAGCTTGCTGTGACAGAAATTCTGCCAAAATGAATTTCAAGCATTTATTCTTATTTTACAAATTGGGAGTGACAAAATGTTATGAAATGGCTTTCTACCCTTGTTCCATGTTAATTACTGCTGCCATCCTACCTGGTACCCCATCATAGCTGGCTGGATTAACATTGGGTTTTTTGTCAATATCTTATATTCAAATTGTACCTAGATTAGTTCAGCTGTACAGTTCTTATGGGTGTAAAAGATAGGGTCATATAAAAATTTGGGCGCCAATGTAACATGACCGGTTTCAATAAATTAAAGGTGATTGCTTCGAAATGTTAATGAATGAGTTTATTTATTAAAAGTCCAAGGCCACAGGCCAACAGGACATACACTATGTGTGACAAAGTACAAAATATAGCAGAAAAGTTAATAGAATTAATGCAAAACAATTCATACAAGGATGACTGGGTCCTGTATTGATTATTGATGTTGGACTAATCACAGTATAATCCACTAAATGCTAATTGTACTGCTGGTAAGTGATATAAATCCAACTGGACACAGATGTACACTTCACTTCCATGAAGTCAACAAATGCTTATCGTAAATGATTTCTATTGTGTTCAAAGTCCCTATGTGACGGCAAATTAACACCAGACATTAATTAATGAGAGTATGTACGAGGCATGTCCGGAATCTAATCCACAAATTTGACAAGGGTTTGCAGATATTTTCCCCGACACAAAGGCAGTTATTCAGGTGAATTATTAATGCTGTTTCCTTTCAAAAGGCGTCGATAATAACGCCCGGTGACTTTCACGCCAGCCTGTTAACATCTACCTGTTCAATAAGCTGTTGTTCTTACCTGCTATTGTACTGCGTCATGGTCGGCTGTTTCACACCAGTGGCTTTGGGACACCACCGGCATTCATAGAACTTCTTAGTCATCATTGTTCTAAATAACTTGTTGGTAATTAAGTTTAATGTTTTGTTAGAAGCTGGATTTTGTCATTCTCCTTATTTTATTTTATTTTTATATTTAGTTAATATCAACATCAATGCTTAAAAAAAATTTAAGATGGATTTTCCAAATGTATTTGGATTGTCATAGATTTTTTAAATGTTATTTACAATAAATTTGTTGTCTGTAGGTTCTAATTTAAATCTGTTTGTTAATATACCGTAATCTTTAATATATTTTCAGTATTATTTTTAATAAATTTATTGTCTGCAGGTACTAATTTCTATGTTTGTTATTATACCAAAATCTTTAATATATTTTCAGTAAAATAATAAAATAAATTGGTCGGCTATAGGTACTAATTTTAATCTGCTTGTTAATATACCGTAATCGTTAGTATACTTTCAGTATTATTTAAAATAAATAGGTTATCTGTAGGCAGGTAGGTTCTAATTGCTATGTTTGCTTATACATTATTCTCTTCAATGTTAATTAAAGATAATTTTATTTTCAAACTTTCTAACTTTTATTTATTATCGGAAATTATAATATGGATGTCTTTGGACTGACTTAAATATTACGTCCACGAACCTGGTGAGGGAGAGATGTGTTGTTGACATGAAGTGCAGAGAAATCGCAATATTTGTACAGATTATGTTTGGCTCGTATTGAGAGAGCAGCCATTTGTTGTTTGCACATTGAGCAGGACACTGCAGCCTTCACCATTATAGATGTCCCCTAGGCATGCTCAGGTCGCTCCATTTGCAAGCCTTGTGGCTCAGTCAGTCACAACCGCTAGCCACGATGCTCAGCCACAAGACAGGAGTATCTGCAGCCTGGCTGCCCACTGGCTTTGTGGGTCAACTCTGTGTTTAGGATGACATGGCCAATTTACATCTGCGAGGATATCTACACGCAAGAATGCGTCAAATTTTGTCGAGTTAATCAGTGTCGTCATCCAGGTGTTGAAACGGTGCGGAGGAGTGTTTGAAGTGTTAACGAGTTTCGGCGTACCACCCCTGACAAGACTAGTAGTGCATTGACTAGTAGTGCATCGAGGACGACCAGGGACGTACAATACTAGGAAGGAACGTGCAATGCTCGTGGGCCTACCGCTTCATGACTACAGTTTACCTGGCGTTAATTAGATTTCCGACAGGTGACGCAGGTAAGACGTGCTTGGGGTAATTAGTTTGTGTAGATGAAGTCAGGGGAAGTTTGGAATAAAAG
This sequence comes from Lepetodrilus schrolli, assembly GCA_032361225.1. Taxonomy (NCBI): domain Eukaryota; kingdom Metazoa; phylum Mollusca; class Gastropoda; order Lepetellida; family Lepetodrilidae; genus Lepetodrilus; species Lepetodrilus schrolli. Next base: position 18,446 of record JAUTBT010009351.1, read on the forward strand.
TAGAATGCCAGTTTCCGAGGATTTCTTTGTTGTCGTTTTAGTGCGAGGGATTTAGTTGATGACAGTAATTTACTGTGGCTACACTTTTATGTTAAAGATATGTAAATAACACTGTTCCTACGTCGTCATATTTTTTGTATACGTCATATCTCATCTGAAGCCAGGTAGTTGTGACTGGTATATCAGAAAGTTTGAAAACTTGGTGGAGGTCACTGATTGTATTTCACAGATCTACCTTAATTACGCCTACACACCATCTCCAGGTAGTTATTAAATTTTGGAAAACCAGCTGCTGATATTTCTGCGTACTCGAGGAAATAGAAGATCCCTGGGGATTCAATATTTATTAACCCAGCAGGTAGCAGAGTAATAAATTATTAGTCATTAATCTAGCAAATTAATTTATATATTTTATTTTTGATGGTAGTGGGACTTTAACTTTGACAGAGTTGCTATGACGATGAAGGTATGTTTGAATTATGCAGCTGGGATATAAGTCAATATTTTACCAGTCGGCGTATCGCTGCACAGTTCAGGTTTGCTAATCATGCACAGGTGTATAGGGAATTGTTGAGAATAGTTTGAAGTATGTACATGTATGTGTGTGTTGACTCCATCCTAACATTTAGTAGCCACTACTGTCAAACTTTCAAAACAAATGATTCTCTCTGTGAAGGTTGTCAGATTAAATTTATAAGTCTTTATTTTATCTTGACTGAGTGGAATTTTCTAATTATATAACCATTTTTTAATATTGTATTCTTGATGGAATTTGTAAAAAAAAAAAAAAGATTTAAAAAGAGATACTATATATATGTAAAAAAAAAAGGAAGACCAAAAATAGATTTATTAACACAAAATAACATTTAATTTGAATATAATTTTGAATTGAATATTTATTACAAGATTATCTATGTGTTTTACATTTTATTGATGTTGTGATAAAGTTGAAGAGAAAAATAACGTGCAAATCTGATGTTAAACTGATCCTCAAGATGACAACAATGTGGTTTCAGGTATCTCAAGTTTCAGGTATCAGTTTCTTATCTTTGATGTCAGTTTTCAGACATTAAATATTGACAAGAGTAATTTGCTGGAGTTTGAGATTGTGCATGTTGTGAGGGTGATAGAGGTTGTGGTGGTTGTAGTGGTTGTCATAGTTGTTGTGGTTGTAGAAATTGTTATGGTTGTAGAAGCTGTCAGATTTGTAGATGTGTATGTAGTAGTAGTTGTAGCAGTTGTAGTGGTTGTAGCAGTTGTAGTGGTTGTAGAGGCTATAGCTAGAGGTAGTTGTAATGGTAATTGTGGTCCTTTATTGTGGAAAATGTAGCAGTTGTAGTGGTTGTAGTGGTTGTAGCAGTGATAGAGGTTGTCAATGTTATTTTTGTTGTATAAGTTGTTATGGTTGTAGTTATTGTCATGGTTGTAGCAGTTGTAGTGGTTGTAGAGGCTGTAGCATTGATAGAGGTTGTCACAGTTATTTTGGTTGTAAAAGTTGTTGTGGTTGTAAGTTATTGTTATGGTTGTAGAAGTTGTGGTTGTATGTTATTGTTATGGTTGTAGAGGCTGTAGCAGTTGTGAGTGTAGCAGATGTTGCTGTTGTAATGGCAGTGGTTGGAGCGAGGTGGGCGAAGGGGGGTGGGGATTGAGGCCAGGATACCTGCCATACTTACATGTACATATGTCTGTGTTATGTGTTACACATTGTCAATCAATACACCTGAGTCTCAATCTACCTCATCAATTATTAATGTGGTCGACCAATACCAACTCTCAGTAGCTGCATAGTCATTGTGATTATGTATGTAGGCTATATAATTGTATAGTATTTAAAATATAATGTAGATTGTGCTAAACAGGAATGTTATACAGTAGTATACTATAGATTGTAATGTATAGCTTATATAACATGAGAGTACAAAATAGCAGGTTATTTATCATAAACTATTCATTAGTAGGTTATATACCATGGATTATTAAAGGAGGTTATATTAAATGAAGTATAACATATTTGGTTGTATACTATAATGTATAAAATGTTCAACAACATTAATTAAGGGCCAGTAGCCTTTTTGGGCATACAGATTTAGCTACATATATTATTTTAACAATGAAGAATGTCCAAAGATCTACAGGCTCCAGGTACTCTTAAAGAACTTGCAGAAGCATTAGAAGAATAATGGCACCAGATTACTAAAGCCGAGTTCTGAAATTTGGTAGAAAGCTTCCCAACACAATTTCGGTTGGCCCTAAATTTATTTTGTTGGGTATATTATAGGTTATATTGTATATTGTAATATTTGGGCAGTTATTGTAATGGTAAAGAGGTTATTGTAGGGGTAATCAGGACTATTACTTCTTGAAATGGTTCTCGCAGATATTCTGACAACTTTCTTTTCTTCCCTTTAACTGGAAACATGTTTTAAGATTACTGGAATATTTGTTTCTTTTTATTTGCATGACATAGCAAGCACTATTTTTCTGTGGCTATTTTCTGTGTTAAGCTCAGAAGCATAGGAGTGGTACCTTCCATAATGTCCCAGTGTTCTAGGTCTCTGCTGGTTTAGGATAGAAAGTTTACGGCTGTTTGCCTCAGAGTTGGCCCCAGAGGTGAAGGTGAGAGGTGAAGGTCAGGGAACATGTCAGTGTACCAACACAGGCATTGTATTTAACCACCAATATTAGGTTTGGGTCTCCGACTGATCAAGTTGCCGAGATACACAGGGGATGTTCTCGCTCAACGCGTTGCTCTGGCGATTGAAAAATAACCACCTTGAAAGACGATTTGCAATTAAGGTTGTTTAACATTCCACAATTAATTACATCCGCCACTTGATGGATTTACACAAAAAAAGGTTCACACATTAGAATGATGTTATTACCCTTTGAATTATAAATAACATATTCTAATGATACTACTGCTAATCGAATTATATTAAAAAACAAATAGTTCACTATTGATCATAAAATACCCACCTTGAATGGCTGCAGTTGTTTAACATTGTATGATTAATTATATCTGGATTTACAGAAACCACGGGCACATTAGGATAATATTACTGCTGTTCAGTTATAGGTTTTAAAATTATAAAAATATAGCAAACCAGTGAATGAAAAAATAACCACCTAGAAATGTAACTGACAATGCTGATTATTTTATCTGTCAGACTGCCGCATTGGAGGCTAATATTACTGCTATTTAATTCTAGCTTTTAAAATGATAAAAAAAAAGATAGTCAACCATGAAAGAATATTCATACAAAAATGACCTATTAACTAATCCTGTTGTAGACTGGCTTGAATGGATCTGATAGTTTACGTCACATTCCATGAAATGTATATTCTCGTTCAGCCACGATGTTTTACAATTTAATATTTTCCTCGTCAGTCTCATCAAAGCCAGGTAATTTACATTGGGTTATTTCCACACATGTTTTTATTATTTCTTTAGGGGCGTGCACACCATACCACAGACGCATTAATATCCAAGCTTTGAAATCGCGGCACAAAGAAACACATTATTGAGATCCTGAGTGACATTTAATTATGCATTCTAACTATTGTTAATGGTAATCTATCCTGTTTACTTTACCTTGTCCACGTAACAATGAGCCAATTACCTGATCTTACCTGGTCTTCTGTGAGCCTGGTGGCTCAGGCTGTATTAAGAGTAGTCTGACCTCGGGGAAATGTCGACATTACCAATGTTGTACAGTCATCTCCATGTTGACACTGCCTGCGCATCAACTCTTATAGCACATAACTGCATTGGGACGCCATGTTTGCGTAGCAATCAAGGTATTTATTGTAATAACGTATAAAGGTTTCTGTAACAGAATAGACAAAATTGATTTGGAGATCTGTGACCAAAGAACAGTCGTTGATGACAACGGTTTGATAGCGTCACTAGTCACTAGTCACTATGGTGAGTGACTTATGCTATGGGTCAAATTGACCTTTGACAGGTGCTGGACCAAAATTAATCCATTTATTATACTGTTTGATGATGTAATAATTTGCATGTTTATATACTACTCCAAACAAGTTAAGGGTTGATCCAATAAACTACTGACTCCTTAACTTGTTTAGAGTAGTATACTTCATGATATTACTCTACCTGTGCTCAAATGTTATGATATTTCAAGATCCATGACATATGGGTGAACGATTCTCACTTTGATGGAAAACAATAATTCACTCAATCACTCTTTCAAGATATCATTACCCTGTGCAGAGACCATTATACAGTATATTGTCTCTACCTTATGTCAGATATGGTATTTGTTTACATTGTACTTGTTTATCTGTAACCATGGTAACCCCATATTGATGCTAAATGGATGTAAGTCTTAAATACTTGGGATTCAATTTTTCTCCTGATGTTCAAATGTATCCTTGGCATGAAATTTTATCTTTAGTTTTTAGTTTTCATGTTACATTTTGACCTTTAGGGAAGCTATGACCTTTGCTAAAACTTTGACCTTCATGAGAAAATTTGCATTGGAAACCGAAATAAATTGGATGTGTATTTTGGGTTTGTAAGATTTGATAGAAAACCTATAGTACAAGTACCTGTCACTAAATTAGCGTGAAGTTGTAAACTAAAGTGGAAATCAACTGCGAGGATAAGGACAGACATTTAATGACAGATCGATATTTTTTTAATGATGTTGATCAAGATGGCCGACTGTCATGGAGGGTTGTGAGTAATGTGTGTACAAGTCTGAAGGGGGAAGGATTCCTGCGTTAGGGAGTGACATCACGCCGAGGTATCCCCTGCTTGTGTTGCATCTCGTTCAAATTGTGGCGATCCTGGCTGGTTTGTTTAACTTGATGTCTCGTGCTCCAGACTCAAGTTTTGTCCTCACTAGAACAAAATACTACATTTTTGTTATTGGTGGCACTGTCGAGAAGTCAGTGACACTCTTATGGAGAAGTTACCAGTGGGGCTGTGGGAATACTATTTTCAGTGATATAGACAAGGTTCTATTGGTGATATGGACAAATTATTGTCATTGCTATGGACAAGTTTCTGGCAGTGATATGGACAAGTTACCAGCTGTACTGTGGGCAAGTCACTGGTGGTAATATGGACAAGTTACTTGCAGTGCTGTAGATATGTTACTGTTGATGTCATTGCCAAGTTGCTTGTAGTGCTGTTGACAAGTTACTGGCAATACTATGGACAAGTTATTTGCAGTGTTTTATGGACAAGTTACTTGTACTGTCATAGATAGGCTGCTAGCATTGTTATGGACAAGTTTCTTGCAGTACTATTCTTCTGGTTCTGTTATCGACAAGTGGGCATATAAAGTTAGCTTTATATTATTGTAACAACGAAGGATGTCCAAACAACTTCAGGCTACAAGTACTCTTCCATAACTTGCAGACACATTGGAAGAAGAATGGCACCAAATTCCTCAAGCAAAGTTCCGAGATTTGGTAGAAAGCTTCCCCACAAAATCTCTGCTGGCCCTTAATTAATTTTGTTGAGTATACATTCAGCCTTGTTTTCTCAGTGCGTGGTACTTATTTCTGATGCATATTGTGTTGTTCTGCTTTGTTCTGCAGTGCTTAGCAGCCTCTGCCGTTATGTCGATAACAGTCCACCGTCCATATTTTTCGATGGCCTGACAATCAGATACATCCATTACACGAGATGCATGAATGTTTTGGGATCGTGTAGGGAATAAATCGTGCTACTAGTCAGTCAGCATTTCCTGCCTACCGTGGCAGTTTTACCACATGACCTATTATGGAGTTGACTGCAACCATTATCTGGGTTGCCGTTAAATATTAATATAGACATCTCAGGATATTATTGCCATGTTTATATGGCTTGCTGTACAGGAACATGAGATCTCGTATTGAAATATTTATGGAGCATGTTTTTCAATATGCACTTTAAAAGCGTTACATTTGATGTGATAGTCTCACCGCTGAATGAGTGTACTTTCTCTTGCGTATCTAATAGCCAGGTGTATTTTATGGTAATAGTTCATGGAGGACATTATGATATAGGTGGAATGATAGAGGACATTGATATAGGTAGAATTAATCAACAGGACATTTTAGAGGACATGAAGATATATATAGAATGTAAGGACATATAGAGGACATAGATATAGGTGGAATTCATCAACAGGACATATACTGATATAGACATACCAACTAGAATACCAAGACATATAGAGGACATTAGGGTATTGTGCAGTGATAGGACACAGAGGACATGAAATTGTAAAAATGAGAGGACATTAGGATATATATAGGAATGTAGGACATATGGAGGATAAGCTGTGTCATACCGAAAGACGTTAAAAGATGGTACTTGTTGTTCCCCTGCTTGGCACTCAGCATTAAAGGGGTAAAGCAAGG
>JAUTBT010009362.1:0-24819 GCA_032361225.1 Lepetodrilus schrolli
CTCTCTCTCTCTCTCTCTCTCTCTCTCTCTCTCTCTCTCTCTCTCTCTCTCTCTCTCTCTCTCTCTCTCTGTATGTAAAATCAGGATTACAAAAATGTAATGCACATTGGCCTTTTGTTGGTCGAGAATATCTATGAAATATTCCATCATTTTGATTACAGTTTGTGATATGTATGTGTCAAATTTCTAACTACTGATCTGATACTGTAGTAATTTCTAAAGGTCATCCATTTTGAAAATGGCATAATTAAGACGAGGTATATATTAAATTTAGTATCTAAGGCCAAGGTCATCACAAAGCTGTAAAATCATTTCGATGTATGACAAGTTAATAGCTAATATTACAATTTCAAACTATAGTAGGGAGGAGATTAATACACAATTGGAATACACAATGGTTGTTGTGAATGTTGATTATTTACGTTTTTACGCTGGTAATATGATTGTTTACACCTTGACTTGCGTCCAAAGTCTCTACTCCGATTGAAAATTATAATAATAAATGGTGAAGGAAAATACCGTATAACTCATCATTGAACATGCTTTTCTACTGGTAAATATGTAAAATAATAATCTAATTTATAACAATTACTTCTATTAAAACAACATTAATTCTATAACGTATGTGTACTGGTGTTTATGACAATTATTGACAATTATATTGATCAATTATATGTATATTCTGTTAATCGACAATTCATAATCTCCAATTATTTTAATTTTTATATTGGACTCGACCGACTGGCCAAAATATCAAATTATATGTTTTCGCCCGAACCAAAATGATTACAGCAAAATCCATTAACCAGGAACAAAGTAATGAACAAATTATTTTGGTTTTTCTGAATCAGTACACCCCATAATGTCTGTATAAAAAAAATCGCCATGTGTGGGGCTTGGACAAACGTTTTCTCGGCACTTTGAAATTTGACCATTATATAGGCGTATTGAAATATGGGGTAGGGATAACAAATTCAAGTTTTTAACTAACTTCTAACAGTTCTATAAAAGTTAAAACTGGCATGAACTTAGAAAAGTGATTACCCTTTCCTTATATCCATCGATATATTTAGTTTAATGATGTCATCATCGTGAAATTCAAGATGGCGCCAATTTTTGGCGGAGGAAACGAAGATATTAGTTCATGGGCCCCTCATACATTACACCCAGAATCTACATGGGCTAATATCTTCGTTCCCTCCGCCAAAATGGGCGCCATCTTGGATTTCATGATGATGACGTCATCAAACGAAATATTTCGATGGATATAAGGAAAGGGTAATCACTTTTCTAAGTTCATGCCAGTTCTTATTTTTATAGAACAGTTAGAAGTTAGTTTAAAACTTGAATTTGTTATCCCTACCCCATATTTCAATACGCCTATATAATGGGCATTGTGAGACCAAATTTCAAAGTTCCGAGAAAACTTTGCCTAAGCCCCACACATAGGGATTTTTTTCTGAGACAGTATGGGGTGTACTGATTAAAAAAAAAAAAAAAATTTAAATGTCCATTACTTTTCCCCCACAAACGTTAAACTTAGCAGTTATACTCCCAGACTGATGGGGAACGTGCTGCTATTGTAGAACCGTGTTCAGGTACAACTCTATAGATCCCGCGCGGGATGGTTAGTGGTGTGGGTGGAGCAGAGGAATACAAAACTGACGGGTCGAGTTCGAAACCGGTCGTAGGCAACTTCTTGTACTGGAGAACAGTTGACATGTGGTGCTATGTGGTGATTATTGTGGTGATATGTGGTGCTATGTGCCATAATGTGGTGATGGTTGTTATGCTATGTGGTGCTATGTGATATAATGTGGTGCTATGTGGTACTAGGTGGTGCTATAAACGTACCACCCATGGTTAATCTTCATCGACAGTGGGCTTTTGGTATTATCGGTAGTCTAGGACAGGATATTATATTGGATAACACCATAGCTGCAGCCATTATTGTTAACACCTTACTGTTATATTCGTATTTGAAAAACATTTACAAAAACTTGTTAGTCGAAAAATGTAGAAAGAAAATGTCTCAGAATAAGTTGTTGCAAATAACATTGCTCACCTTTCAGCGCATCTAACATTCAATAATATTATTATTATTATTAAAACCACTACAACAACAACAACAAAAACTACTACTACTACTACTACTACTACTACTACTACTACTACTACTACTAATACTAATACCAATACTACTAAATAATAATAATAATAATATATGCATCTATAGAGCGTGCTCTGTGCACTGTTAAAGGTTTACTACACGGTTGTGGGAAACTGTTTTGGAAGAACACAGTTTTAATGTTGGTTTTAATGGATTGCAGAGTTGGGGCGGTTTTGATATTGAGTAGAAGATTGTTCCATGTCACGGCTGCACTAAATACAGCTTTCCGAACTTGCTGTTGTTATGTGGCACAGTGAGCTCTAGGATAGTAGGCATCAAGAATGGCGTCATCTGGTAAGAAAGCGTGAAAAAGACGCATTTCCTTAACATATATTAAGATTCTTATAATACTTTACGCTTTAAATGTATTAGATTCTAGGAGAATCTAATGCACTTTTACAGAGAGATCAGAAATTTGATAATGATTACCAGCTTGGAACAACTCGTGCAATACTATTATTCCATAAACGCTGAAATTGTTCAGGTAAACGTGTCTGCTGATCAGCTCCATTACAGGTTTTACATCGATTCTGAGTAAGTCTAATATAAAATGACAGCTTCTACACAAAAGTAATAAACGTAGCAGATCTCAATGGTTTGTTTAAATCGATATGTTCAAGCTGTTCAACAGATGGTAGTTCCTCATCCCCCCCCCCTCCCCATCCCCCCTTTACAGTAAACAGACGCTGCTTCCTTTTACAGCTGGCTCCTTCGTGCATTAGCGTACGTCACATGAGAATAGATGACATGCTTTATATTCATTTGTATTTACGTTCTGCAGCCAAAACATGTGTTTGGCTGTCTCGATATATAAGTACAGCTTCTGGTGTCGTAATAACATTGTTGGATGCTATGCCAACCGGAAATACGCGTACACAAGAGAGAGATTATACTATAGTACATCTAACATGCATATGCCGACTGCATAATTCAAATGTGCAATCTCCAAAACTCCGGCTATGATGCCTTCTTAACATTTGACGGATGTTAATTAAGTAGTCACAATATTAGTGCCCCATGTTTCGCGGATGGGATGAAGTAGGCATATTGGCATATATCAAATACTATATATCAAAATTGAGTAAAATCACATTATATATGGCTGATATATGTAACCTTAATAATCTTCAATGGAAGATATATATATATATATATATATAGTTTATAACAGACAGAAACGAGATGTGTACGAGGAAGTCAGTAATTACATCAAATACGAAATAATATGATATTCGCTAGCATATTGATTTTTCTTATTCAAATATCCTCCAATGCCTTTGATTAAATTTAGTAAATAATCCATCATCGTTATATATACGCGATGTTATAAACATCGTAATGTAAATAAATATAACATCGCATGCCGTGCTCTATTATGGAAATTGTTTATCAAACTGACCTTGACCGATTTTATCCCCAAAGCGTGTTACCCCCTGCTAATATGTGTACTACAACGCGAAATTTGTCGGTACAGCTAAGTTGCCCAACCAATGCGTTATATCGGTTACTGGTACACGAGTATTTCTCGTGATAGCCTTCAACTTTCTACCGTGGTTATCAAGCGAACATCCAGGAAATGTAACGATACTTAGTGTTCTATAGGAACGTTTATTAATAAGCGAAGGGTCGCGACTGCTTCAGAACAATGGTTGTTTATAGTGTTGCTAGTGTACATGTATAAGCAGTCAGTTGTCGGACGTATACAATAACTTGGGAGGTCAGAAAGAGGAATAGTTGCATCGTCATCGTCGATATAAATAGTATCATACACCATGTCTTCAAGGCCGATCGATATTCGATACATTGTGTTCCGCTTTCGGTATTACGTACTTTAATAGAATAACCAATGCTATAGCGAGGCAATTAAAATATGGCCACTACATACATATATAGTATCAGATTTAGCAAATGTGCCAGATTTCCCGAACAAACTATGTCACTAAAGAACATTTTGAGAAAACTGCAATTAGCATTTCTCGAAAAATAACAGCACAGATTCATTTCATGAAATGCTATAAAAATGCTATTTACAAAAGTTCTGAGGTGATTTTATCGAGAAATCCGGGCAATATATTATCGTTTTATCAGAATGACCATCCTATACAACTCCGCTATAATGTATGGTACCATACAGCAAACTGCATATGGTATATATACTAGCATTAAATGTGCCAACATGAACATGAATGCATATGGAATTGACGGCGTTTCACACACACGATAAAGAGTGACACGAATAACTTAACATCTTCGTGTCTGTTTCTCTCTCTCTCTCTCTCTCTCTCTCTCTCTCTCTCTCTCTCTCAACTCACCATCCAGTAGTAGGCCAGTCTGCCGTTAGGGTCTAGGATCAGATCCTTCCGCCGCGTCACAGATGGAGATGTTACCTTGAAACGAGCATCAAAGGAATAACCTAACTATCTATGTACATCCAATGCAGAGTCTCAGTGGAACAGACATGTACTGGAGCAGTGTGCGATGTCAACTGCTACTAATAAGGAACTACTGGCCTCTCTCAGAAGGGGTACCCTTTTAGTTAGGTCAAAGTCCAGGTAACTCGGGTTCGAATCACAAGATTGTTAATACGACACTCGCTAAATGTAGAATATACATGTCATAGAATTGTATTTTTGCTCATTTTTAATATTGGTATGGATGCGAATTACTTGGTCGACCATAATGATAAATTATTAAATTATTATTAATACATTAACAGCATGCTTGATCTGTGGATGTAAAACAACTCGGAGACAGAGACAAGCTAAGACTAACGTACACAACAGTATCAAATGAATGTAATAGTCCGTGGGCTTGGAGGGTCTACCGTGTACCCCCCCCCCCCCCCGAACATCCAAGAGTGGGTATAATTTTGTTCAGGAGATCGCCATCATTGATATTTTATATGTTACCAAGAAAAAGGTTGGGTTGCACTGTGCATTTCCGCCGTTTTTCAATGGCCGTCAACCGAATGTGCCTTTTTCACATATCAGCTTGTAACTCCTACAAGCTTCATTATGTTGAAATCAAAATGGCTGCATACACTATTTGAGCCACCTGATGGATTGTTTGACCCATAAAATGTTGGTCTAGACATCATACTTAAGCTTGTAGGAGTCTTAAAATCTCGGCTGTCTGCTGTTAGGGTCTAGGATCAGATCCTTCCGCCGCGGTAGACCCTCCCAGCCCACGGACAATAATAGAAGATCAAAAAGATGTACCAACCAAATCGTTATCGAATTCAATCCTGTTATTCGCGTTGCTGTTTGGTCGTAACCTTGGCTCTGATTGGCCATTTTTATCACATGACTTGGAACTATCCATAGTGTGCCCCTCCCTCAGAAGAGAAGACGTCGTCTTCCACTGTTCATTGGCGCTGTGCAAAATGAACAAAATAGTAGCAGTCTGATTATTGTATTATTTTCTCTCCCATTGCAACACTGGCTTTATTTTAACTTATCAAACCCTGTAACACCCGGGTGATCGCTGCTTTTATTTGCATTACAAATATTGATGACCCTCTAAGTGTTACTCGACCATTCAGAATGCAGCATTCCTTCAGATGCATCCAATGGAAGATCTTTTCGTTCTAGAACAATAGACTCATCGGCAGCCAGGATAGTTTAACAGAGGACTAATAGGAGCAATGTGGTCTTGTTTCAGGTTGTGTACTGACAACCCTGCCAAACAGTTATGAACTCTGCCATTGATATGCCGTGAGAAATAAAAATCAAGCCAATGCTTCTAACCTGGAACCTAGGATTGTAAACATATAGCCTATTGTAGACGTGGACCCATATAAGGTCATTACACCCCGGTAGGGGACGACAGTACTTGGATGGATAATACTGAGGTTTAGGTAAAACTTCTATACAAATGCCACTTGAGCAACTTTTGCGTATATTTACACTAACTTTTAAAGGCCAAGGCCACAATGAATTAGGACCATCTTTTGCAGCGGTGGACAAGAGTTCAATTAAGGTGAAATAAAATTTAAGGGACGCGTCTTCCCTAATTCTAGCCGCACTCCTAATTCCTAATTCTCAATCTAATGTATAATTAGATTCATTTGTTTTCAAATTCATTCCACATACTTATTGCTCCCTCTATCGCGTGCCTTGTCCATTATGTTTCGCGTATTATTAAATGCCTTTATTTAGAATTATTTAGCTTTCATTATTTCGTATCATGATCAGGCCCCGAGATTACGAAACCTTTTTGAGTATAAACCCATGCTCAACTGAAGGTTATGTTTACAAATTACCATATAGAATTGAATGTGAGCATGAAATCGTACTCAACAGGTTTCGTAATCTGGAAGTCTGATCTGTCGGTATGCTGGACTTCAGCTATTATAATACATTAATAAATGACTGCCATTCAGGCTTGTGATGCCAGTAATCTGCGCTACTGCTATGCAGACATCTACAATGCGTAAAATAAACAAGCTTTCTTTGTTTCACGCGCAAGACAAGACGTTCATATATGCAAAATATGCCCATGGGCATGTTTGTCAAGATAAATACGAATGGATTCAAATTCATTATTACTGGTGAACACATACCATTGAATGTTAGAGCATACAAGGATCGTATAACAATAGTAACATTATATCACAAACATAAACAGAACAACTTCGGGAATGGTTAAAGAGTATATACGTGTACATAAACAGTTTGTGATAGTATACAACGATTCTACTGGCGCGTAGGTTGCGAAACCTTTTTGAGTACGATTTCATCCTCAACTCAGTTTTGTTCGCAAATCGTCATATTAAAGTTGAGTGTCAGCATGAAATCGTACTCAGAAGCTTTCGTAATCTCGGGGCCAGCGCTAGGTCAAAGGTATTCCACCTTTGGTTAAACAGGAAGTGATTGCTAGAGAATCTGAAGCTACAGAGACAATACATACAAATCAGTAGCTATTAACGCTTCATATACCAGAAAAATCAATATGGTTTGTTACGTAATTCACTAGCTAATTGTCTACTTGGCGTAGGTGCATCAGGAGGACAACGTAACGGTATTTCTACGGAGCACGGACAACAAGTGGACAGACCAAGAACATTGTATAAATACAGGGACAGACAGCATGTCAAAATACTATTTTCAACGTAGTCCAGGCCCCTAGATTACGAAACTTGTTTTAGTACGATTTCATGCTCAACTCAAAGTTTTGTTCATAAATCGCTTTATAAAATTTGAGCTTGAGCTTGACATCAGACTCAAAAACGTTCGTAATCTCAGGGCCAAATGAGGATAGGTAGTCCATCAATTTACTCAAATAAATCCTATCCACCCAATATAACATTTCCGCTAAAGGCATACAATCACGGGTTTGTTTACATATTTCATGGTCAAATGTATTTGTATTTGAAAGTATGTACATTTGATACACAAGTATATTGGGTAACCAGCAATATTTTTCGCATATCCCACTGGTTTTCAATATTTTCATATTTTAAAATTTTTAAAATATTTATTGATAAGTAGCTTTATTGGTACCAGTTATTTTGACCGTGTTCAGTGATTAGAGTTAGCCCCCTTAGTCTATTAGACTATAGACAATTGAGATATTACAGTACATTACTAACTGATTATTCGGGTTTTACCGGAAATGTAAACTGCAATGAAATTTTACCTATTCTACAGTGGTGATAAGATATTTGGAGGTACAAAAACGATTATATGTATGCTGTGCACGTACTTTGTATTGTAAACTCCAATTACGTTCAAAACGACAATTTAATATGTGATTGTATGCCTTTAAGGAATAGATCTAAGTATACAATTATTCAAATAAGCTTTTGTCTTTCAATGACACCCACCTTCGAAATTGCAAGAACCCAAATTTGACTGTCATGTTTTCTCGAAGTGGTGATCCCGACGGAGAAGCTCCGAGGCGTCTTTACCATTTAATAACTGACTAATTTCTGGGTCATAACCTCTGAAGTGTACGTTTTTCACTGGGATATAGCGAGCACATCTGTGTTTGTACACACGCCTTGGGCAATGGCGATCCTTCAGTAGGGAGTTATACAAGGTTGAGCAATACAAGTGCCCCTATTCTACCATAGTTATGTGGATAAATTTGACTCGCTCGGACATTTGGGGCTATAGACACCGCCGTTTGTGGATTTATCAGGGGATTTGTGAATACAATGCATAAGGGATAAGATACTTACCAAGAGTCATTATATATCATGTCACAGATAAATTGTAGTTAATTTTGAATGTAACAATTGCGAATAAGTGAATGTTTTATTGAACTTATCTGACAACGTCTTTGACATGCTATATGCGACATACGGCCACGGGATTACGGAACATTTATTTAGTTCGATTTCATGCTTAACTCAGTTTTGTTCAGAAATCCCCATATAAAATCGTACTAAAAATGTTTCGTAATATATTTGATTATTCAGTTCTTTCAGGACGGTGCACATATTCAACATATTCAACATATTCAACATATTCAGTATCATTATGTTTATTACTAGTGCTTGATTAAAACAAAATTGCAAATTATGGCAATGCGCATAAATTAATTCCTGCAAATATGTCAATTTTATCATTTACGTGTAATTTGCGTCCGTGTAAATAATATCTTGCTGAGACTAAACAGCTGCTAACGGGTTTAATTGGCAACCATATAATAGCAGGATTTGTCTGCTGTATTAATCATATAATCAGCTACTAAAAAAACGTCTTCATGTTTTATCTCTTAATGCCAGTCATGTATACTTCCAGTGTTCAATAAGAAATTGCCATTTAATACCAAATACGCTATTATATATTCGCTATATGTCGCTATGACTAACTGTTGGTTATTTGCCTTCCTGTCTGTTTGTATGTCTGTGCTGTCTACCTGTCTATGTCTGTCTATCTGTTTGCCTGTCTGTCTGCAATGTCTGTCTGTGACAGATGCCAGACCAATTCAGGTCATATGGAACCATTACTATTATGCGATACTAAACAATATAATTTAAGGGACTAATATAAATAACTTAAGGTACAGGCATAGAATTCTACTGTTATAAATATATTTAGTTGTGTATATAGAGGATATTTCATGTGTCTAGTGAAAATGACTTTACAGTAAAATCTTTATGATGTGGCATTTTTATTCTTTAATGACCGATATTTGGTGATAAATGGAATCTCACCCTCGTGTCTTGGAATATCAAATATATCAACACTCGTCGATGAAAGTTATTAAATCCGAGGCCTTGGTGATATATTTGATATTCCAAGACACTTGGGTGAGATTCTCTATATGACTGTCATGCTTGTAAATTGGGTAACTCGTTTGTTGCCCCATTCGTCCATGAGAAATCCAAAGCTGAAACCGTTCCGTGTTCGAATCCAGTTCCCTGGACCCATGTAATAGGTACAACCACTATATCATACACGAGGTACCGTTGTAACATTTTAAATATTGGTATGTCGGGTTATCCTCCCATCGTAAGAGGGTTATGTAAGGGAGATCACTGATATGTTGGGAAGATTACGTAAAACCTCAATCTCAACATGTCGTACATAATTAACTATATAATTCTTCAAAGCGAAATAATTACTATCATTAGTAATATAGTTGAACGATTTAATTAAAGATGGAGGCAAATATGTATTCAAATAGACAGCTTCATTTAACAATATCATCCTAAAATGTTGGTATTTGAGCACATTTCCAGAACGTATTATTTATTCGCAAAATTTTAATTTGATGAAGATTAATTGAATATGTACAACTACCCCTTTGTCTTTTTACACACACACACACACACACACACACACACACACACACACACACACACACACACACAAAATTACGGCGCTGGCCCCGAGATTATGAAGCGTTTTTTAGTACAAACTCATGCTCAACTCGAGGTTTCGTAATCTCGGGGCCTGAAATATTAATCATACATAATTATGAAATACTTTTCTGAATGGATCCTACCTTCTCAATGCCTCTTCCTCCTCCTCCTCCTCCTCTTCCTCGACCGCTTCCTCTTCTTGTGTAGCGTGCTGCGCCAACAGAAGAAGAGACTTGTGTGAGACGGGCTCTCATCGATCCGTGCTCCCTTGACGGGCGAACACGGTGATGGTACGACAGCGAGTATGCGAAAACACGACACAGTGTAATCACCCAATAGAGTCAAGATGGGATTCAAATTACACAATATTTTCCATACTGTCATTTTTTTACAATACAGATAGCCAGAAAGAAAAAAAATGTTTGGCATACTGACTACATTGAATTTGGAAGGAGTTCGAGAGTCGTATGTTTGTGCGTGCGTGAGCGTGTTTGTGAGTGAGAGCGAAACTGTTGTGGGGTAGAATGGTCATATGGGTATATAATATAATATAATAATAATAATAATAATGACATTACTACTACTACTACTACTACTACTACTACTACTAATAATAATAATAATAATACTACTAATAATAACTATACATTCATAAAGCGTGTCACCCGCAGTTCAACAGTGCTATGTGCTCTAATGACAAAGTTAATAATGAAATACCTTCAAGGAATATATTAACCAGGATCTTCAGAATTAATTCATAGTCAGAATGAATACACAAGTCTTGTGTCTATAAGTATATAGGCAAACAATTCACTATGTACATGTATATAGTATTACTTTAAACTAGAGAGAAAATTGGTTATCTCAAGTTACTTATACTTGCTATGTAAATGAGACGGGCTATGTGAATTTTATAACAAGATCTTAAAACAAGGCTTGGGGGTAGACAGTTAATGTCATTATTAATTATAAAATTAAAATGAGAATGATAATGACTGCTATGGAACAAACTATCTCACTTTATGTAGGCAATCTCGGCTCAAATTTTCAGTCTAGATACCGTACAACTGTTAAGGGGGAAATAATCATACTACAAATTGTTGACGTAAAATAATTTGTTTACACAGCTAAACACAATTTTACAGAATTAATAAAATAAGCATGATATCTTCGTATCGTATTTCGTCCGCTGGATAGCATAATGATAATAACAATAGAGGCACACATGCAGTCACAAACCTGTATTAAATAGTAGACTTTAGATATCGACAAAGAAAACAACATACACGTATAATCAGTGTAGGTAGATCGTATTGATATTTTACGAATGCTTAACGAAGGTACAGCAGATAAACATACGAAGATACGTCAAATATAATCAAATATAGATATCCCATATGTCCAGAAATCTAGATATCAACTATCATCATATGATTTAGGATAGAGGATGGAGCATAATATTATGGACAACATGGATGATGGAGACGAAGCAACTTTGTCTATCCACAGCCGAAAATATGTGGCTAGACAAAACATTCATTTACATTACGTCACACAAATAAGCTTTACAACTATAACAATACTTACAGCCGCTATTCTGTAATCGTCATTGTCCGCGTCACTTTTATCATAATGCTACATTATTATTAGAACTCTATCAACCGATTTTGTTTTTATTAAATTGTTACGTCACTTCCCTCAACGATGACGTCACATCCACGGGTAGATAAACATGACAGGAATCATGCTACTACTATACGTCACATTAGTCTACTTTTAGTTATGGTGGCATCCCGTTAATGAAGTACATAACCCGCTCTGCAGTACTTGGTAGTCCCCGTGCAAATTAGACTTTGTAACCATAACTGACACGCACACGTAACTGCATTGACTCAGAGAACATATAAGTAAGGTTGGGGATTAAAGACACCTATTTGAAGTTGGATGACAAGACAGAATTAGGCCGCTACTCATCATTTGTTCAAAAGCTGTTAGATCCATGTTGCCGTCTTAAGAATCAGTGACGACAATGTAGCGGCAAGTTCGTGCGCCAGAAATCTTGGTGTAATCTTTTCATCTACCATGAATTTAGAAAGTCATAATATGCATCACTCTATGTACAAAGGCTTATTTTCATATCCAGAAAAGCAGTCAGATCATCGTTTTAGAAGCTCTCGTATCTACTGCAAGACTATAAGCACTGTCGACTCTTAGCGATCTCTTATATATATGGCGATCGATGCACTTACAAGAGCCCATAGTGCAGATGAAAGCTTATAGAAATGATACATGTTCTCCAGATATTTAGTTGCACGACACTTTTTAGCGCTACAATAGATGCAAGTCCAATTGTAGAGTCTTCTACAATTGGAATTTGGTTGCACGAAGCTCTTGTAGGCTGTCTGAATAAGACAGCGCTACAACTATTGTAACTGCAGTTGTAAGTCCCTACAACTAGTGTAGCCTACAAGAGCGTCGTGCAATTGGAACCAGGATGTCAAGTTGTTTGTCCACGCTTTCGTGACATCCAGATTGGAGTATTGTAACAGTCTCCTTCTCCTGTCATGCTGACACCAACCAATACCACGAAGTGCAGAGACTGCAGAACTAAGACGGAAGTTTGAACATATCACAGCAGTCTTGAAATATCTCCACAATTGGTAAATTAGTATGGAACATCACACGATAAACATTAAAGTGCTATCCATTAAAAAAATTATGTTATCGAATTTACCTTAATTACGTTGTGTTTTTTTATGCGCAGAAAAGAACGGTGCTTTTTATTGCAAAACGTAAATTCTTTCCCGATAATAAGTATTATCTACATCTTATTATACAGATAATTCTAACATCATACACTCGAGACAATATTGGAATGTATGGAGAGTAAGTTGACTGCACTGACCGCGATAGAATATCATACAATTCAATTACAGAATTTAATTATATTCCTTTGGTCAGAGTAAATGATACTGAAGCAGTAGTGTAAGAGACAGATGCCAGTGCCAGATAATACACATCCGGTTCGATCCACATCCGGGGCCAGACTCGACTGCCCCTTTATTGATATAGTGATGAAATGCGAGTAGTACACGTACACTAAGACAGCAGAGCGCTTGTCAGCATTATCATCATGGATACTTGATGCCACTTGCTACTGCCCTTCTAATTTAAAATGAACCATACTAGGCTAGAATAATTAAACTGATCGTGAAATTAATGGAATTCGCACTGTAAACTAACATTTCGAAATAGAGATTGTAGACTAGACATGGCAGCGTTCTATGAGTGAAAGTAAGCCTAATACATTCAGACATTTTTGGATTTCATGGCCGATATAAATATTTCGGTTTCTAGAATGAATGTTATGTCATTAAATTATACGCACAATCTTTATATCCTACAATAATTCTAATTTCTTCAAAACGTAAGGCCCAATATTCTTGATTTTTTAAAGTAGATAAAAATTTAAAGGTAAGATTATTTATTACTACATGTATTCAGATAAAATTGTAGGAATTTCATTGGTCGAGACCCCAAGTGTACCACGCCGTAGCGAGGTAGCTTCGTTTGTTTTGCCGGGTTATACGGATTCCTAGACCCCCCTAATACTAATACTAATACTAATACTATTACTAATACTAATACTAATACTATTGGGGAACGTCCATTAAGATTATATACTGCGTAAACTTGAAAATTTGGCAATATTAACTTTGCTAAAATAAATTGGCGAATACTATAAGCTGACGCAATTTCCAAATGAATGAATTAAACAACCCTTCAGTTATTTACCATGTTAGAATTTAAATTAGATCTGTTCGTAGATCAAAGTCACAGACATGATCTTTAGACGTAAGTTACATGTTCTGTGGAAGTATATCACTCAAACTAGGTGACAGCACTCTGTCCAGCAAGATAGAGACAGGACGGACAAAGGCCCACTGGTTAATGACAATGACTAACTGGTCAGTCGAGGTCAATAATATTGGTCAGGCATGTCAACGAAACGGACCTCCGGTCAAAGACTCGAACGGTCGCGGGTCACGTGACTTGATCACGGATCACGTGACGTATGTGGAGGGATGCTTTTAGAGGAACGATCATGTACATGTATAAATAGACTAGTAGGGGCTCCGCACCGAATGGCAACATAACCTTGGATTAAAAAGACATATTTTAAGTTGGACGTTGATAAGAAAGATGAAATTAATAAGGAATCAATAGAGATGGCCTGACTCATGTCTTTCATTTAAAGGCCGATGGCAATTTTGGATGTAGTCACGATGATAGTTTAACATTATGGTAAATAAATAAAACAGTTTACATTTGTAAACTTTGGTTAAATTTATACAATTTAAAGTTTACTAAAAGAAAAGAACATATATTTTAAAATATACAATATACAAACAAATGTGATATTAACATATCTTCTGTAAATAACTATAAATTTGTATCAAACAGCTAGGTGCACATGTTTGACATCCTAGCTCAGTGAGAGTGATGGTATTGTCAGAAATATCTGACATAACAATCTGAAAATCTGACAGTAGTAATATCTGATACCGACCTTGTTGACGTCCATAGCAATCTGACAATCCAGCGTTACTATATAAGTAACCTCACGCAACGCTCTCTAGCTCCATGCTGTGAGACACATGCGTCCCAAGGAGGGACCAGCCTGCCGAAATCAGCTACGCTGGAAGGCGACTGTCAAAGCAGTAAACCCCACCACCACCATCCCATATTCATGATTCGACGTAACGCCGTCTGGCGGTAGAACACAATGCGACCAGTAGCCTACATATGGGCATTTGCAACACTTTTACTTCAGCGCAGAATACCATTCAAACTCATCATTGACCATCCATCCAGATATTCTCATGTCTAAACCCTATATAGAACTCGCTTCCTATATATTTACGTGTCCGAGTCCGCTAAAACAACGAACATCAAATGGTGCTGGGAGTTTCTTTGGGGAGGCATAACAATACTCAGCATGCAATTTGTTGTATGGTAAAATGTGAGATTCCGAGTAGTTATTAATGCTAATGAAGATTGGAGTACACAGGATTCGCTGGATATTCGTCCTACAATAATCTATAATGACATTGCCTTTCTTTGTGCGTGGCCAGTGAATGTCACAGTTAGTGGGATATACAACAGGCATTTAAACCTCATAAAATTAGCTCTTCATTATGTTGCTGAGCCGTAACGCTGAGCATTCAGTTTACTTGTAGCGAGTCAATGAGAATAATAGTTATCAATATACATTGATTATGTCATTTTAGATGAGCACATCCGGTAATTGCACTACTCAGGGTACCCAGGACCGCGTATCACGCATACCAAGTGGTAAATAGAAAAATATGATGCTAAGACATCCAAAGTTTCCATTCCCCCCTACCACACATGCGTCCCAAGGTGGGACCAGTCTGCCGAAATCAGCAATGCTGGAAGGCGACTGTAAAAGCACCAAACTTCAATCAATCAATCAAAGCGTATCACGACAGAATCGTAACGTAAATGGAGGTTTACGTCATTTCCTGCTATAGTAAAAGTATGGCGTACGCCCTGATTTAGGATAGGACTACAGCACGAATATATTGTGAAGCACAGGTCTCATGATATAGTAAATATTTAGAATTTCGTCGGGTTTTACTATACCGGAAATACCGTATAACCGGAAATCTTCTAAAGTTTGAATATTATTTTGGGTATAACTGTCCATTAATAGAACTTAATTGTAGTTTCATTCTAGACTGTACCACCAATAATGTTGGGATTTCTTAATTAACTTTAGTCGAAAAAACACTTTCTTTCTCTTTTCTCTATACGTTCGCTTTGAAAATAACGCATGTTAGATGCATTCTAAATAAGTAAATATACGTCAACTGGCCACCTATTTGCTGCGTCCATCTGTCAGTAGTGAATATTCCTGCATTGTCACTTGTTGACAAAACTGGCAGTTTTCACTGTGCACGATCAAGTAAACAGCGGTGCTATATATATATATATATATATTTCCAACACAGATACTACATACATGTATAGCTATTTTGTCAACCTTATATTGTAATATACTGTTCATGCCCTTCTTCTGTATACATGTACTAATAACTCAAATGGACTGTACAATTGCATATGTATTTTGAATTTACATCATGTTAAACAGTATGTATTTGACCTCCCGGCAACCTTGAGGATTTATATCAAATTCTTGCACAGAATGACTGTCAACTGTATCAATACCTGCTCAGGGCCACCAAGTTCTATTTCTATATATTTCCCTAATAAGACTGCCCACTAGTGATAAATACGGTACGAGTAATTGGAATATATTGATATACATTCATTAGAGAATGGAGAATCTATGGCATACTATATTTATATAGCTCTTGCCCCGATTGGAAACATGCATAAAATATTCATGCAATGTTACAAAATGTACCTGCATTCCACACCTTTAACAGTGTGGACAATGCCTTTATGTATGCCCGACATGGATTCCACAATAAAAATATGGCATATCGGAGTTTTATTGTATTTCATATTCGATTATATGTGCAAACCGGTGTCGGGGCAAACTATGCACGGTGACAGTTGCCAAAGTAATTTCGTTATCGTAGGTATAACCTATCCGTTCTTTTTAACAGGTTTCCCAGTGTATAGAACAGCTGGTGTGATTTTCAATAAATAAATGAGCAAGTGTATAATCTATACACGGGATAATGGTAGTAATTTTAGTAGGCCTACCAGCTACTTGTATAATGAGATGGTGCCATATTTCTATAAATACAATGTATACAATAATATTTCCCGATAATATTAATATAGTAGATGGTAGGCCTATATATAAACTAGATCTTTATTTTGTCACAATCAATTACTCAGTGTAATAATAGTGCATTTTAAATTTGTATTAATTTAAATAAATTTTATTTTTAATCGAGTTATGTTGTAGTCTTTACATTCCAGCTGACTAGATTTATCTAAGCAATGACAATATCTACATGCCTTCCCGTATAGTAATTAGATAAGGAAGCAAATAATTACAGTAAATTGCGACGGACATTGGTCATAGAAAACACTTTCGGGTCCTAGAAGAAGAGATACTTGTTTGATATCTGCTATGGAAATTAGGTTATTTCTTTCTTCTTCTTTTTTTTGGCCAGGATATTCTTTTCCAATTCTTTATTTCCTGTTGTCAATAACATATTCCATAGCAACATATTCCAGACGAATGTTCAATAGAACGGTAAATATGCTAGCGATCCACCGGCTGACAGATTTATAATAGTCTTATTAATACGGTGCGTATTGAGGTACAGTCTGAACGCGCTGTTATTGTAACCGATTTGAGGAAATGTGTTCAGTAATTTAGTATGCTTTCAAGCAGGACGAAGAAGAAGTTTGTTCTCAAAGCGATACAACATTGTGGCAATGCCAACTATAGCACATAGCTAGGTCAGTAAGGGAACATCTCCGCACGTTTGCTTATCAAAATCCTAGATTGCATAATGACCCTGCGTGTTATACTATTGTAGGTTCTTAATGCTTATTCACGTGACTTGACCTAAATACGAAAACGAGGTCTTTCACGTAAGTGGCTCAGCAAACGACCGATTTAATGTTTAACATCGATTCATAATTTCCTACTACGGAAATGCAGTGATTCGTATTGGGGCAAATAACATTGACTTGTTCGCTATCATGTCAGTGTGTAACATTGAATTCTTGCCATAATATGTATATAGGGTATGATTTAATGTGAATAATTACTATTAATGCATTAATTTAATCTCGAAAATCAGATCGGATTTGTAATCTCTGTTTTCTCTGTTATACGATCGTCCAGATAAATACCGGGTATATCGTCGCATATGGGTGACAGATTTATGCAGCGACGTAATAAGATGTACATCTATCAAACTATATAAGCATTCCATTTATTAATATACAAACCACAGGACTTTATGTGGTGGCATATGGTCCTGTGCATTGCACGGCTGACCGCTCAGGTTAAAGTGAAGCACGTGCGAGCTGGTTTTGTGGATGGGTGACCGAGAACCTGATCGTATCTAGGATTCGTTCCTGCCCCACACTGAATTACAGGCTGAAAAAACTTGTGGTGTCACCTTAGGCAAGTGGCTTAGTTCGATAATGCCTCTGTTCAACCAGCAGAGAATAGGTACCCGGAAGGATGAGATGGACATGTGAATGATAACCCTGTAGCGCCTTGAACGGCAGCTTGGGTTGTATACTCCCCAGGGAGTTGAGAATGAAATTGAGTGTACACAGATCCGTTGACCGGGGTAATAATGAGCTTGCGCAATATAAATGTTGAAAGTTTTGAAATATGCAGGACACAAAACATTTCAGAAAGGAGATGTAGGTATAAACGACAGTTCATTGTTTTCTTGTCCTGGAAAATGATGCATATTCAATAACATGATATTACATATAAAGATAAATACAGATAAAAACAGATAAATAAAGATAAATACAGCGCCATGTTATTAGTTATGATCAAACGAAGAGTTACATCTTCAATCTCAACCTCTAAGAACAAAACTTGCAAATTACAAGAGTGACAGCAATACCAGTTGACAGATTTCGACCAATTATAATCCTGATGGAGACGGAGTGGCAATCCTCAGCCAATCACCAGCATTACACATACAATTTGTCCTTTCTCCACAATTATGCACACGCAAAGTGCTGAAAATCAGCCAGGACAAAAATTTACATTTTCTTCTCGAATGTTTCACCCATCCATTTAGGAATTAGCATAGGAGTGACGTCAAAAACTTACACAGGGACATTTCAGCAGGGAGAGTGGAATGGAAATTGGCAAATCAAGCCTGATTTCAAGAGTTAACCGCTACCAAAACACGAGAAAGCCTCTTGTTACGAGCGGAAGCAGAGCTGGCGATGCAATGCAAGTTGCTCCACAAGCCACAATTTACTTGTGATGGCAATAATTTGGTCAGGAACGAAAAAGATCCATGTTTTTATGAAAGGCGGTAGGATATGCAGCTGGTTTCACCAGCTTCTGAGTGTCATTTGTCACGCCCGTTGGAGGGGACTTAGACACGGCATCCATGCAAGAACATCAATAAAAATTTGGTTCCAGTGATCAAAGTGAAAAGAAATTACACAGATACAATATCCATGAAGAGAAGACGTTAAGACGGATTAGCGATATGCAGACTGGACTTAACTGGCATGAAGTCGTTTACTCGCAGAACTGGCAGTTTTATTGAGAGATATTTTTGCTTTAATTGTGGTCACTTTGAACCAGGATTTGTTGGCTGGAGTACATACACTGGTAGTGATGTCTGATGGATCTAGCTGCATTTCAACTCGGCAACACTTCCGACCGAAATCAATCGCTCCTTGCAGCCATTTTAAATCCAAGGTATAATTTTGTTACGCTACTCACAAATGCACTGCAATGAAATGTGCAAGGAAAAAAGATACACTATATGTGCAATGCAATCCTAGGATTATTGCTGTGATACAATTGTGGGCCAATTAAAGTGTGCATAAAAAAAAGCTATCGTATTGATATCTAATTATAGAATATGAGATGTGTCAATGGAAAAAGCCTTCCACAAGAATTATTCATCTATTGCTTACAGCAACACTGAAGGTTTTGATATATAATGTAACCAGGAAATGGAAACATGATATTGGTTCATTGGTATAATATATGCTACTGTTATCTAACAGTCCATTAGATCAGTATGTTTTTCAGATAGAGAATTGGTTTCAATTTTGGGTGTAAGAATTGAAAACATTCCCTTAGCACGCATTAAATACCATGCATTTTTGTGGTAGAATTTACAGAGTTACAGAGGTTAGCAAAGATCAACCCAATACAATTTGAGTTACCTGGCAACATTTTCAATTTTAAGGTATTTGCAGGGAGGGCAAAAAATTCTCTATCTGAAAAACATACTGATCTAATGGACTGTTCTTGTAGGAAGCAAAGACTTCTCCATCATCGGTGGTAGCCGCGATGTGAACCTTCGTGTCTACAGGCACACTTAATCAGACATCACATTGCTCTTAGGACTAGATGCCCTAACCAAACAATGCCCATGCCTAGCTGGTCACAATCAAAGGCAAGAATGACACAATCAGCCACAATCGCTGTTTTATACCCCCTAACAATGTGATTAATGATTGAATACCGACACAATAAGGACAAGGTTCGTTGGGGAAATATTTTGACAAGTGGAGTGCGAAATCTGACATTTTTATAAATAGCATGATCATACAGATCTCCAATACAGTATGGACAGCCTGCCTCATTTATTGAGTTTTCTAATCTACCAACACACATTTCTGACTGGTAGCAGAGAGCCAAATCAAGCCTACAACCCGCTACCTCTACATGGATCCCAGGCCATGATTGACACTATACATGAAATCTTCAACCCTACATCCGCCTCTGGTAGCCATAATGTCCGTAAATTGCCCCAAGGACGCATTTCGATGGAAGAAATCGCCAAATTAAATGATATCTGTGTGCAATATTTCTGACAGATACTTCAAATCAATTGCTGATAGTGGCATGTACAACAATTTGCACTTTGGTACTTTGTTCACGGAAAATGGAGTTGATGATGATTGGCAGCACAGATGTATGTCCTTGTCTGGTATGTCTCTGGTATGATGGCTCTGGTATGTATGGTATTATTTTACCATACCTTGGTGAATTGCTAATTTGCAAACAGAAATATTAAAAAATAATAATATTAAAATTTTAATGGAAATATTATCATTTGTTATGACAGTAATTTCAGTTATGGTTTAGCTGATCTCCCTATTGGATCCACCATAACTGGTGCTCTTCTGGGCACGTCACATCGCCTCCAGCAGTAATAAGGTTAGAAGAACATGACAAGAGTACCAATAGAACTGCTTACATTGTCCTTGCACATTGGGTGCCAACAACACATGACGAAATCTTTGGTTATGCTTGTAAAATAATATTGGTGAAATTATAAATCTTCTCAGGATTTTCATATTCATGAGTATTTTGAGCCACAATATTTCATGATGTGTAAAAATCATTTTGTAAAACTAGTGAAACAGAACCATTGTCAATCCTGGGATTCAAACCTGGGATTCAAACCCGGGATTCAAACCAGAGTTGATAGATTGCACATCCAATGCTTAACCGACTTTGCCAAAGGGGTACCTCCCCCACTGGCCGAGAATAGTTGGATCATCTTATATCACACCTGGCCACACTAACTCAACTCAAGGTCAATATATTACCATGAAGTTTTTCAACATCTCCAAGAAATGTCAAAAGTAAGGTATCCATCAGATTCCCACTAACACCAGAAATTGAAGCAACTGGGCAGAACATGGAATCACACTGTTTGGAGCCAATCAACATGCTCATTGTTCCATGCAATGATGGCATGCACAGGATGGGTTCTCAAGATTGACACCAATATATCATTGCAGATGTTCCTGTACCCTGCTCGCACACTGTGATGAATTTAGACAGATTTGTTATTTAATTACAAATCAATACGAAATCTCACAAAGCAATAAACTAATTTGCCAGGTATAAAATTAAACCGAGTAGAATTAATTTTCCAATTATTTTCCATCAAATATTCATAAACCTTTCAACCTCCATGATTCAAAACACATCACAAAATCATGTGGCAGAACAACACGGTGCAGTGTTCGCGAGGTCAACACATCCAAATATTTGTTCGGAATGACACACGCCATAGCCATGGCAATGATACAAATGACCAACCGGTTGCTCATCAGGGGAAATTACCTCCCCGAGCGACCTGCCTGAGCCCTCAGTGACAGTGACCCTTGCTTAGAGTAGTCTCCCTTGGGAGACATAATCAACTATGTTGCTTAAGATGCCACTCAAAAGAAACACATCTGAAAGCATTCAATTTACTGCTAGCTGCTCGCTAGGCACAGAACACCTTCCTTTTTATTTGTGATTTCTTTTCTCCACATCACTCAAGAATTCACCGTCCATGAATTTGTAAGACTTAGTCACAATTTCAATTTAATTAAACGTCGTGTAGGCACATTTCAATTCGATTAAATATCATGCAGTCACATTGCTATTTAATTAAATGTCATTCTGTTGACATCAGATCATGTTGAATAATGTCCATGTCATAACTCGAATATTCCTTTTTTTCCCCACAAAACTTTGCATTTCATTCCAGCTTTTGTATGGCGGACTGACAGTTGGCTCATCAGTCAAAATTGCTTTTGATTATTCTACATTTAAACATGTATTGAATCTTATTCATACAAACCTAACTAGAAATAATTTACCGTGAAAAAACAATAATTGAATTTTGATATATTGAGATGCAGACTTGTTTGACAATGGCCATTACCTAGCTTCTTAAAACGACACGGCAGAATATAACGAGATAAAATCTGCCACAACTAGGATCAATGGGAATTTAAATTTGCATTTTGTGATTCACAAATGTAACATTTGCATTATTCAATTTCTCGACACCTGCTTAGATTCAGAATTGGAGGCTTAAACATTTCTTTTTTTCCAGAAATAGTCTGAATTCATGCACAACTGCATCACGAAATTGCAATTTCATATATAAGAATGATATGTTATGTACATTGTAGATTAAATTTAAATGAAAGCAATCAGTTTTTTAAGAATTCCACAAACTAAATGTATTTTCTATGACAGCAAATCACTATCACAGGACATTTTTTTCAAAATAAAATCAGACTGTTTTCTCATTCATTTCCATGCAATGATAGTACGAGTCTTTCGATGAACCAACTATTTCTCAATGAAGTCAGTGGATGCAACACTTATTCCCTGTAATATTGATCACATGACTAAATTCTGACAACTGTCAGGAGCTGTGTCATAATGATGACCGTAATAATATGATATTTGAATGTCTGGTCAATCATCTGATACGATGTACAATGTAATACCAGATACACTGCTATCTGCTGGCAATTACATGCAAAACACACTGAATTCAATACTTCCCATCAATGTTTTGCTCATAATATGGCATTGAATGACTATTATCAGAGCTCTTCATTCTTATAATGTCATAAAACAAAAAGCATTTGCTAGACTTCTGTACAATGGTACTAACTAACTATTTCTGGCAGCATGTCACCATGGTGACAGTTTTTGTTGGTTCCTCTGGTATATTTTATGTATCGATTTATTAAATGACAAGCGGCTGGTTTGTTGGTTGGTTGTTTGAATTGCAATCTTGAGCTGCTTTCAAGATTACTTCACAGCTATCACAGCATTGTGTGCAAACGCCTTGCTTGTACTAGATTAGATTTCCAATGCCTTGTGGTACTAGTTTACTAGAATATCCTGCTGCAGTTGGAACATGGATATTCAAACAAAATATTAACCGAGACTAATCTGACAAGTCCTTGCTTTGCCCCTTTAATGCGGAGTGCTAAAGGGAACAACAAGTACCATCATTTGGTATGACACCACTGGGGCTCTACTCACCTACCTACTGCCAAAGAGATCAAATCATCCAAATACTACCAGAAAACATTAATTGCAGTGGAAATGGCAATTTAATAAGGTAGAATGGGTTACTTGTTGCATCGATTATTTTTGCCTTTTCAGAAAAATCTTCCTAATTACTGAAAAACTGTTGTACTAATCTTTTTGCAGTGTTAACCCATTTTACGTTAATGACGCACATATGACACATGAATGACACATGGATGACACATGAGTTACATAGATGTAGATGACACATTGCATACGAATGAATAATTCCTGCTTCTACCTACAACAGGAAGTAACAGGATACAGATTATTTTATTCAACACCAAACAGGGCAATGTATTCAGTGAATGGTCATATTTTATTGCATTACCTTTCGTCAGGTTTCAGAGGTAAAGAAGTATTTCTAGAAAAAGGTGGACCGATTGACCCAAATTTCTTTTGGTTACAAGTGCAGGTTGCTATAAGTATTTCAACAATCGTGATAAAAGTTTGTATGT
Organism: Lepetodrilus schrolli; assembly: GCA_032361225.1. Taxonomy (NCBI): domain Eukaryota; kingdom Metazoa; phylum Mollusca; class Gastropoda; order Lepetellida; family Lepetodrilidae; genus Lepetodrilus; species Lepetodrilus schrolli. The sequence goes on from JAUTBT010009362.1 coordinate 24,018, forward strand.
GAATGATGGGTTTGTCACTTCCACTGTGCCACACAGTCTGCATTTGATCAAACGTCTCCATTTTGAACTTTTCTGTCAATCCCCAAGGATATTGAAATTGCCCTAATGTGAAATTGTATTTCTTGTTAAAAGTAAGCATGTGGTAAACATCCAGTATTACATTCAAAATATCTTAACTTTGAAGATAATTTTTAAATTTTCAGAAATTTTGATGAACTTGTTTGCACTTTAGCTATGAAAGTCTTCCTTTGTGCCATTAATTGTGACATTCGGCAAGTGTCGATACACCTTTAAACAATTGATCTCATTATCTGGTTATGTACACTCACTCGCCCTTGTGACAGAAGCAGAAGTAGCATTTAAACATCCAAATGTTCTTGGAATTTACCAAACTTTGTTCCAAGACAGATTGGGTTGACCTTTGTTTGACACAAATGCTTGCCTTTAGTCTAATGAAATGTTATGAGTGAATCATCTATTAGTGCCCCTGGGCAAGAATCACATGACTGGAAGCCCAGAGTATTCAATATATTACATAATTCCTCCATCAGGAAATGTCCTGTGGATTTTCTAACATTTAATTCTTATAATGTTTTCTTGTTTTCTGCGACAGAAAATATGCCAACATATCAAGTGAAATTTGACAATGAGAGAGAGAGAGAGAGACAGAGAGAGAGAGACATACAGAGAGAGAGAGAGAGAGAGCGAGAGAGAGAGAGAGAGACAGAGAGAGAGAGAGAGAGAGAGAGAGAGAGAGAGAGAGACCATGCGATATGGTTTCATCAACAGTAATGTAGAACTA
>JAUTBT010009373.1:0-24811 GCA_032361225.1 Lepetodrilus schrolli
GATGTCTCTGCCAAGTAGTTAGTAATGATGTCTCTGCCAAGTAGTTAGTAACGATGTCTCTGCCAAGTAGTTAGTAATGATGTCTCTGCCAAGTAGTTAGTAATGATGTCTCTGCCAAGTAGTTAGTAACGATGTCTCTGCCAAGTAGTTAGTAACGATGTCTCTGCCAAGTAGTTAGTAACGATGTCTCTGCGTGCAGGTGATGATAAAGGCGACCAACCTGGAGACAAAGCACGAGTGGATCTGGACGAGGGAGAAGTTCATGAACAGGAAATACCTCATGCAGGAGATGTACGAGAAGTTCCAGGACGGCGAGGATTGGGATGTGTCCGCGGTAAGGACTGTGGGCAATGTGTGGGTGTGGATGTGTGGGTTATAGCTGTCACAATGACATCCTAAATTTAGGAGCTCCTAACTTCAGGACCCAGTTTATCACCAGACTTACATTTGTAGCGGGTTCTGAAAATTTCACTTACAATCAATTGTTCTGTGCAACAGGCCCCTGGTAAGTTAGATGCCGATTTAACATCCGACTCATGACATCGTTGTGAAACACTTGTTATGAGGTGACAACTCTTAGGACTGGTTTATGGACGTTTGTGAAACGGGGGCCGGGTAAATAAAGACTGCGCAACATGGCGTGTGGGATGTGGGTCGGAATATTTCAAAGCGAAAAAAAGGTTCTCAGTTGGCTTGTGGAAAGTGATTATTTGAAGCTAATTCTATATGTAGTTAGTAATTTCATTTATTCCTCGAATCTATCCTAAATTGACGCTCAGATATTTGGACATCGCTCGTGTCTGAAGAATGATAAAAGGTTTAAGGAGTGAAATGAAATTTGATTTTAATTAGATTGCTCCTCGAATATATTTCACTTGAAGAATATTGCTGTGCAAATATGTTCCAATATTGAAACTCGCACATTAATATGTATTTAATTTTACATTGGAATTTGTTTGCTACTAAAGTAGGTTTGATTTCCTGTTGAATATTTAGACCATTTCTTTCTCTTGCAGAATGAACAGGTATAATTATTATTTCTTACATTTTCAATGCGTTCTTAACTGTTCTCTTGATATTTTCATGCTATGACATCTCTCAGTCAGCATTACTTGTATCTTCAAATCAGCTTCATCTAATGTATTTTCTTGTATCTGGAAACATATGGATATTTGTGTTGTAGTATGACTAATTAAATATTATTATTGCTTCAGTCTATTGCTACTGTCAGTACTGTAATTCTCCTAATAATTCGAACCTTCTAATAGTTCGAACACCTAAATTAATCTCTGGAAATATTTTTTTCAAACCCTAATAATACCAACAAGCCAAAAAAAAAAATATATATATTTTTCTCATTATTTGAATGACTAAGAATTTATTATTTTTATCTCTTTGAATTAATAGGAGAAATTCTGTACAACTAACTAACTGTCTGTAAATTACTAGTAGATATGTAATAACAGATAGAGTATGCGCTATTGACTAACAAGCATTATAGTACTGTTATTAATCATTGCATATGGGTGATTTATTCCCTCTGTGATGTTAAACAATACATTATTCAGACATGAAACTGTAATATTATCGGAAGTATCTCTCATTCATATCCACAGATATTTATGTCTTTCAAGAATGGGTTAAGCATTGATTTGTGCACAATATATCTCTACAGTTGTTAATCTATTTTCATATTATCTTCACCATTGATGGATTTGCCTATGAATAGCATCTGCAAACAACTCCAAAATACAAATTTGAACACGAATCTGCAAGTTATATTGTTGCCTGAGATGGCATAAAGTTAATTATGTTAAATTCTGCTTTTTCTTAATATAACTTGAACAGAACTTACAGAGAGGGGCAAATATAGTGTGACATTACCTATATCAGCCATTATCATTGCTCTTATATAATGTATAGAGCTGTGTTTGCAAGAATCCGCTTTTTTGTGCAAAACCATTGTAATAAATTGTTTATTCTGTCGATCGGTGTTTTCAAATGTTTTTGCACAAACTATATCATTTGTGAAGGTGACGTCACATGGTATAAAGCTCAGATTACATTTTGGAGAACATGTCATCACTTTTTCATAGTGGAATATCTTCACTTCTTTGTATTTTCTACAATGGAAAATTCTGTTCAAGTCCCTTTAATACTTATGCTTCTTACACGGCTGTATTATATTTATTCTTGTATTTTTGTTGAGCAATGACTTGACAAATTGTTGTCTGAAAAATCTGCGTATTTTAATCTTACCTGTTGGTTGCATAAGGGTCTTGCAAGCATTTTAATTTTATTTATTCTATTCTACTAAATTATACCAGAGATGCTAATAAGAAAATTCAACTCATTCAATTTAATTTTAAGCTTTATATTATTATTATTAATAATAATAATAATAATAATAATTTGTGCATTTATATTGTGCAGCAATCAAACAAGGTATGCTCTGTGCATATTAAAAAGTGAAATTATCTTTAACCCTTTGCCTGATGGATTTGACACAGGCACTGCTCTTTAGGGCATCTCCGGTTGCCTCCAGCATGGAGAGAGTTAATCGCAAAATATATCACACGTAATATACTTGATATTGAATTGAATGAGTATCATAATATTTATGAAATTTAATTCAGTAATATTTCTAGATGTTATCAATTTATACTATAAATTTGCCATACAGTAGTTTTTCTTCTTATGAAATGATTAATTTTTATATGTAATGCTTTGTCGATAAATAAAAATTTGTAGAAAAACATGTGAAAATACTAGCCTGTTAAATTATCTGAAGGTGCTCTCCATGATAATATGTAATTGAATTAAGAGAATTATTGATGATTCATGGAATTTGTTTACTAAATCATAAGGAAGTATTTCCAATGTACATTGCTCTTAAATTCATCGTCGCAAATGGGTGAAAGATTCCCGCAGCGACGTTAAACTCCATAATCACTCACCGCTATTAAATTCAAGATAATTGCAGTTCATTGTATGTCCAAAATTACTTCCAGCAAGACAAGAGTTAATTACTACTTATTTTCCTGATATGTATTCAGTTAATTCATTAGCATCATTTTATTTATTCTTGACAGAATCCTTATTTTCAGTAAATTCATTATTTTATTCATTCTTAGCAGCATAGCTCCTTCAATGTCAAGCTGCCTGCCCTGTGATGATACAAATAAATGGCCACAGTATTGCAACAACTTAACCTCTGATCTCTGACCTTTGACGCTTTTCAGGACCGAGACCCATTCTTGGACGACTATTCCTCAGAATACCATATAGGCAGTGTCAAGTTGTGGCTGCAGTCTCTAGCTTATCTGGTAAGTTAAACATCAAGCAATAGTAATGTTCTCCATCCAAATGAGTGAATAAAAGAATGAAGTAATCTTTTAGTGCAACTTTTTTTAAATGTAATTTTTATACCACACGTGATTAAAACAAGTGGGATTAAAATTAATGTTCTGCAGATAAATGTTTACGTTGAATTAAATAAATAACTTAAATAAATGTTTACGTTGACTTAAATAAATGTCCTATGTAATAAATGTTATTATTCAACATACGTGATGGATTTCTACTGTGGAATAACTTTTTGATAATCAACAGTGTTGATTTTGTCAAAAGTGATATTCGGCGATTGTGACATCGTAGGCAGACAATGACTTTAACGTCATGATTTTGACATCATAGGCGGACGAATGCTCAACAGCGGACTGGGGTCTTCTCTTTATTTCAAGATGTTTGTTTTTTTAGTTTTCCATGTTTTACCTCGTGAAATTCATGTTGAAAGTTCCTCGTTGATTCTCGGAACTGTGAACATTAATTTCACTCGGGACATATTATCCGTAATCACTCGTATCTCGTGGGTTGTTCTCTAAATGTTCACCATTTCAGATTGATATTGATGAACAACTGGAGATCACAGACTTCAAGGGGCAGGATGTTGGACTGCTAAATGTAAGCACTCTGTTCCCATCACATGTTATTGCTAGTCGCATCGTTTTGGAGATAAAGCGATTCGAAAATGCAACTTCTTAAGTTGCATTTAAAAAATAATTAAATGAATATATATTTTTTTAATGATATTTGATGAGAACAGTTTTTTTTAGGTATTTAGTTCAGAGGATTTTCTTTTCAATATACAATTACCAAGGTGATCAGGGTCCAGTTGCACGACACTCTTGTAGGCTACAATAGTTGTAGGGACTTACAATTGCCGTTACAATAGTTATAGAACTGTCTTATTCAGATAGCCTACAAGAGCTTCATTCAACCCAATTCTCTACTATTGGACTTACAACTATTGTAGCGCTACAAGAGGGTCGTGCAACTTGACCCTGGGCAGTCTTCAATAAGCTCTCCTATCCAGTATGAGACCATAGCTGTCTTGTAGATGGCATTATGGACTCGTAATGGATGCAATGGAGAGCTTCATGAAAGGGTGACCCATGAATACCTGGACATTGCACTTGGTACCTGTAGGTAATTGGGGGTGGGGGGGTGGGGGGGGGGGGTGCACACCTATTGGGGGAACAAATGCTGGGAACATCTGTTGGAGGAACATCTGTTGGGGGCAAATATCTTGGAGGAACATCTGTTGGGGGCAAATCCTTTGGAGGAACATCTGTTGGGGGCAAATATCTTGGAGGAACATCTGTTGGGGGCAGATCTGATGGGGGAGGGGCAGATCTCTTAGGGGGCACATCTGCTAGGGGGCACATACTGTGAATGGCAAACACCAGACTGCACAGCACTGTATTACTCTCCATGTTTTTGTAGGTGGTGGTTGCACCATGTGACAAGAAGGGCAAGCCTCTGCCAGATGACGTCTTTGTGGACAACCCTCTGGACCTCAAGGGCAAAGATGTGTCCATCTCTGTGCATATCAACAGTGCTAGAGGGCTGCCTTCCAAGTTCACGGTAAGCAGCTGCTACAGACCTTTCCGTGTTCTTGAAGCTTGTCCAATATGTATGACCCTCAACAGGGCTCCAGACTAACATTCTGAGTTACTTGCCCACAGGGCAAGTCAGGGCAAGTAGCAAAAGCACCAAAGGTGCTAAATGTTAAAATGTAGGTTGCCCACAGTACAATTTGACTTGTCCCTGTACACCGGGCACATGTTAGTCTGGAGCCCTACTCAAAATGGTCAATTGCTTGGCATCAAGAGTCTGCGTTTCACAAAAACGTGTTTCGCAAAACACGTGCTGTATTTTTTAATAGGAAAAGAATGGTGCATACTATTATTTATGCCCAGATAACCTTGCCCCAAGATTACGAAACTTTCCGAGTACAATTTCATGCTCGAGCCCAATTTTTCATATATTATTTAGGCCATAGTTATTTAATTCGCTGATTTACAGATTTTTCAGTGATAATTTTGGCACGGGCGGTCGAAAATAAAAATAAATGTTATTTGATATTTTGGCAAGTTGGTAAAAATAATAATAATTGTTGGTTGGTTGACAGAAAATAAATATAATTGATGTCAATAATTGTTATAAACACCAGTACACATAACTTGTTGAGATTTATATGCACAATTATTTTCAAAGTACTGCTTGTCAATACCAGTAATTATTATACATTAGACTTTTGTTAGACATATTTACCAGGAACAAATCAAACTGGCTTCGACTTTGAGTCAGCCTTTGTCTTGTTCATACTCACTGATGGTTTACAAGACTTATTCCTTCATTATTTATTATGTTAATTTTCCAAAGACTAGTACACAGTCGGTGGAATATAATAACAATAATTATATGTATTTTCCAAAGTCCAAAAAATCGGATGAGCAGATCCGTAAACCAGGGAATCAAATTACTATGGCCTCATTATAATTATTATACTATTTTTTTATGGTCTAAATCTGCCTTTATAGAATGTAGGTAAATATGAAATCATACATATTGCTGTGACATGACCTGTACAAAGCCTCACTACACTCTTATCTCTATCTCTATCTCTTTGACTGTTTCCTCCAGGACATGTATGCCAAGTACCTGGTCTATCTAGATGAGGACTACACTAAGACCAATGCTGTGGGAAACACCAGCAACCCTGACTGGAAACACCAGAAACAGTTCAACTTTCCTGCAGTCGATGAAGCAGTAAGTGTCCATGTACCCCCGATATACCACGCAAATTCATGAACATTATTTGCATGTGATAAAGTAGTACGTCTTCAAGTACCACGATATACCATGGAAATTAATTAAAATTTTATGTCTTACAGTATATTGATTATTATCATTTACTACAATCCGAAATGCGAACATTCGTAGAGTGATAGATGTGGAATAAGATTTTGTACGGTTTAAAACATTACAGTACCATAAAAAAATATAAAATCCTGGTATTGTATTGATATTACTGGTATTGTATTGATATTACTGGTATTGTATTTTGTATTGATATTACTGGTATTGTATTGATATTACTCATATTGATTTTACTGGTATTGTATTGATATTACTGATTGATATTATTGGTATTGTATTGATATTACTCGTATTGCATTGATAATACTCATATTGTATTGATATTACACATATTGTTATTACTGGTATTGTATTGATATTACTTGTATTGTATTGATATTACTCGTATTGTATTGATATTACTCGTATTGTATTGATATTACACATATTGATATTACTGGTATTGTATTTATATTACTGGCATTGTATTGATATTACTGGTATTGTATTGATATTACTGGTATTGTATTGATATTACTAGTATTGTATTGATATTACTAGTATTGTATTGATATTACTCTTATTGTATTGATATTACACATATTGTATTGGTATTGATGTTACTGGTATTGTATTGATATTCCTGCTATTGTTCTCATTTGTAGAGATTGCTTCAAAGTGTGATGATGTTTTCTCTTCCCAGTTCATCAACTACTTGAACACCAGTGCCATCATGATCCAGATCTGGGGCAAACAGAAGCCACCAAAGACCAAGAAGAGTGTGAACACTGCACAGGCCATGATGGCTCAGAGTCTAAGAAAGGGTCAAGTGGCTGCCACAAACACTAACACTAAGGTAGGGATGGAGGTGGTAGTGGTTGTGGTGGAGATGATGGAGGTGGTAGTGGTTGTGGTGGAGATGATGGAGGTGGTAGTGGTTGTGGTGGAGATGATGGAGGTGGTTGTGGTGGAGATGATGGAGGTGGTTGTGGTGATGGTTGTTGGTAGTGATGGTGGTAGTGATAGTGTATGTTGTGGTAGATGATGCTGAAGTGTCTACGAATGACAGATGTTAGCTACCTTCACCAACACCAAGATGTGGTGGTAGTAGTAGTAGTAGTAGTAGTAGTAGTAGTACTGTAGTGGTTGTGGTAGTGGTGGTGGTAGTAGTAGTACTGTAGTGGTTGCGGTGATAGTTTTATCTGTGTTCTATTCCAATGGTATAACCGACTTGTCCATTTTCCAGAGATTTGATGCTGAGAAAGTAAAATATATGATGGAAGTGGCCATGTTGAAGAAGAGACAGGAAATCATGGAACTCAAAATGGTGAGATCAGAGTTTATGATCCGCGAACATTCTATACAATCGTTAATGTGTAAATAAAAAATCAGTTCTGAATTGCTAATCCGTAGACATTCAGTTGTATTGCCTTCCTGTATGAAACAGCACAACTCTGAGGTAAGTTAACTCCAGCCTGCGCCAGAGGCTACACCATGGCTACAGGAGTGTCCAGGAACTTGAGAACATTTTGACCCTAGACTATTCACATGTTCTCACAGGTCTGGAGCCTGCTTGCCAGTATGCCCATATGATTAAGACGGCTAAATTTAGGTTTGCATTTTTTTCAGCGGTCAATGAAACGTATGTTGGAGATAGCTGATGAACACAAGAAGAAGAAGTTGTCCATTAAACTCATCAAGGACATCTACCATGCACGTAACAGTGACGCAGCTGAGAAATGTCTGAAACTCATCCCACAGGAGAAAGGTAAATAAAGGGTATGTGGTCTCTCCTATTTAGAGTCTGATAGCAGGGATCTGTGTTTTGTCTGATAGCAGGGATCTATGGTTTGACCGATAGCAGGGATTTGTGTTCTGTCTGATAGCATGGATCTGTGTTCTGTCTGACAGCAGGGATCTATAACAGGGATCTGTGTTCTGTCTGATAACAGGGATCTATGTTCTGTCTGATAGCAGGGATCTATAACAGGGATCTATGTTCTGTCTGATACCAGGGATCTATGTTCTGTCTGATAACAGGGATCTATAACAGGGATCTATGTTCTGTCTGATACCAGGGATCTACATTCTGTCTGATAACAGGGATCAATGTTCTGTCTGATAGCAGGGATCTGTGTTGTGTCTGATAGCAGGCATCAATGGTTTGTCTGATAGCAGGGATCTGTGTTCTGTCTGATAGCAGGCATCAATGGTTTATCTGATAGCAGGGATCTGTGTTCTGTCTGATGACAGGGATCTATGTTCTGTCTAATAGCAGGGATCTCTGTTCCATCAGATAGCAGGGATCAATGTTCTGTCTGATAGAAGCGATCTATGTTCTGTCTTTCTGTCTGATAGCAGGGATCTATGTTCTGTCTGATAGCAGGGATCTATAACAGGGATCTATGTTCTGTCTGATACCAGGGATCTACTTTCTGTCTGATAGCAAGGATATCTGTTCTGTCTGATAGCATGGATCTATGTTATGTCTGATAGCAGGGATCTATAACAGGGATCTATGTTCTGTCTGGTACCAGAGATCTACATTCTGTCTGATAGCAGGGATCTATGTTCTGTCTGATAGCAGGGATCTACATTCTGTCTGATAACAGGGATCAATGTTCTATCTGATAGAAGGGATCTATATCAGGGATCTAATTTCTGTCTGGTATCAGGAATCTTATTCTAGTTGTTTTTCTGTCTTATTTTAGCTCTCATTGTGGGGATAAATATTCTGTTTTAATTCAGGGATCTAAGTTCTATCTTATAGTAGGGGTCTATTTTTGGAGGGGATTAATAATCCGTCATAGTAGGATTTTGTTTTATAGTGAGAATCTCTATATTCTGTCTCTTCCGTCTCATATTACATATCATAGTATAGATCAATATTCTGTCAAATAGCAATGATAAATTTGTCTGGATAATAACGGAGATCTATTTTCTATATTATCTTTCATTGTGCTATCAATATTCTGTCTTATAACAGTGATTAAAGTTCTGTCTAATAGCAGGGATCTACAGTCTTTTCTGTCATATTAAGTCTTATAACGAAGATCTCTATTCTTTCACAATAGCAATGATCAATTATTCTGGCTAATAATAGGAATAAATTTTCTGTGTTCTGTCAAATGTTGTCTTTATTTGTGGGGGATCAATATTTTGTCTAGTTTCATAGCTGCCAGGTCATTATGACCTATATATTGCTAGAATTTAAAATAAGCAGACCTAATGATACTAGCGTGTTCAGCTTTGGTCGATGTGCTGGTGTCCGATTCTGGAAAGATTTATTATATTTATAAATTAACTTTTGAAAAACCTGTATCTAATTTTAATGTTTTATGTGCTCAGAATTCATGGTTTGTTTTTCACTGTAAATACAAATATTCCAACAAAACTACTTGAGAAATTATATTATATATAAAAATATAAATAAATTACATAGATATTGCAGTCGTAATGTAGCGTAATAACAAATATTTTCGGTAAGATTTTCCAAAAGTTAAAACCTGACAATTTCAAAGCTGTGCATTCATTCTTCCATTATAAGATGACGAAGATGACATTGAATCTGTCGATATTGACGAACCTCGATTGCGGGGGTTTTGTTGTTGGAAGTCAGGCATATTTAGACTGTCGTAAGTTACCAGGGTGGGGGTCAGCACAACATATCTGGCACTGTAAATACTGATTGCATGCTTTGTCATTGGTGTATATCTAGAATAGTCTGTGCACCTTTTCATGAAGCTGTCGTGTTGACTACGAGACCATAGTACTCTCGTAGCGATCATCAAATAATAAATAAATATACAGTGAATCCGACAATCTGATTGGTCAACGTAATCCCAAAACATTGCATTCATAGTTGGATAAATGAAATGTTCTCAGGCCACGCCCACGAAAGATCTACTTTTGAAATGACAAACTTGTTCTAAAAAAAAAGGAAGGTAATTGCTCAAAAGTTCAATGCAAACAGGACATGAAACTAGTCAATAACAGTGGCGTAGCTTTACTGCGACGCAAATGACAGCGCAGCTTCCTCTATGATGTCATGGACAAATGACGTAACTGCTTCCGAGCTCATTTCAATAGAATTATTATATTTTTCACGAATGTGTTGATGATTCTTTGTATAATGACTGACTGCTATTTATTTTACGTGCATTGAGGAATCAGTACAGCTACAGTGAGTCCCTTAATCCTCAACTACTCACATTACCAAAAGTATTGTATTCCTACTTAAAATGAAAAATATATTTTTTGACCCACATGCATCACCGACCGTTTGTTGAAAATATTAAAGGCTCGGCTCCAGAAATATTAATTACAATTGATCCACCTTGTTCGACCACTAAATCCATTAAATCTCCTCCAATTTGTTGAGTAATTAATTTATAAGGATTGACTGCGATATTTTTTACGTTAATCGAGGTATGAACAGGAAAACCGATGTGCAAACTTTTGTATGAACTGCTTTGCAGATTAATTATTCTGGCTTTGCAGATTCATACAGTTTGGACATCGGTTTTTCTGTTCATACCTCAATGAACGTAAACAAATATTACAGTCGATCCTGAAATGGTAGGAGAGTGCTATCATTTCTTTTGAGAATACGAGAGCTTCACGAAAATTGTGCCCTGGAGTTTTTTCTTTATACCATATACCTATATACCTATATACCTATATATAACAGCACCATGTGTGATACCCTGTTTTCATATGTTGTGTTCCAATGCATGGTTTATCATCGGGGGTAAAATATTAGGCGTGGATCATTTCATATTCTGTCTATTTCTTATTAACAACAGTCACTTATCCTGTGTTCAAATGTAATATGCAAATTATATTCAATATGCCTTGAAATATGTTATTATCATATCTATATAGATACTGGATTTTAGAGAACAAGTTGGTGTTGGGAAATGGCTAAAGTTTTTATGTGCATGTGAAAAAAAAACATTGAAGGTTTGATATATATCTAAAATAAAATCTCAAAAATGATATTGCAACAGATATAAACATGAATTATCCAAATATAGACTTTAAAATAATCTATATTCCTTTATTTAAATATGCTTTGCCATTGCTAATTTGTGCATTACGTTTGCAATAAATAAAATCATCTTAATAACTATAATTTATTAAACCATTAGAGAAAATAACAATATTTGCAGAAACATAACTTTTAACAATACTGTAAATAAAATAGATGAAATTATTTCACATGTTCTATTTCATAACAGATACAATGCAATTTTGTTATTAGCTTCAATTGTTACTTTTAAAAACCCTAGTGAAAACATTAATGAAAAAATGATGATCTGATAATTTTCTTGTTATGATTGTTTTTCGATTTTGCAACATTTTTGTATGCAGTGTGTTTCTGTTATTACTTTGCACAGACGATGATTCAAGTGATGACGATTCAAGTGATTCAAGTGATGATGATAATGCTGGAAAGATGATGAAGAAACCCCCCACCCCCAAAAGTCCAGCATCGAAGAGTGTCAAATCTAACGAAAGTGGAAAGAAGTCGTCAACATGTGTCTTATTGTAATCAAAAAGCCTTGAGAACTACAACACAACCACTGTATTAATCGAAGGGACTCCATCTCAGCATCTTCATTTATAGAAAACACAAAGCAGTGATTACATCTTCTCAGAAATATTTGTTTTTTCATCAATAAATTTGGTGCCTTTCCTGGCTTGTTCTACATTCAACATAGGATTTTATTGTCAGTATGCACAACAAGTGATGCAGAGTTCATGGGAAATGTGTGATGTAGCCTTCAGTAATCACATACCATGTATAACGCAATCATCATAACATTAATCAACAGGAAAACTCAGCTATTTTAATTAATGTGGAGAATTTTAACCCTGGATTCTTGCAATTATGAGTCATATGATGTAGGTAAAATCACACTATATTTTCCCTACCCATCACATTCTGTTCAAGTCCCGTTAAACACCAGTGTCTTGTAAATTTAGTAAACTTAATTTTAAAAGAAAATTTAAATGAACCGAATCATGGCATGATACTGCAGAATTCGATACCATGTTGTTACTATTAGGATGTTCACGCGAGTAAACGATAAACATAGTTGTTAAATGGCAGTTTCGGTTCTGTAAATATGGATATGAACTGAGAGTGTACAGGGAAAGACGGACAAGTTGAATTTAACAATGATTGTATATTTAGTCTATAAATTTGCCAATATTAAACACCAACGGGTACTGGAACTCATTTCACAGAACAGTTGTAGTGCTACGAGAGTCGTAACTGTTTATACATGTATATGGTGTTACGACTGTTCTGTTGAATGGAGTCTTGTTTTCATGCAAGTTACTGACAAATGTCAAGAATACATCACAGTATCAATAGTTTAATGTACAAATTACATATTCGATTTTGTAAATAAACTGAAATACAAATAGAACCGCATTTATTTTGCACAATGTCAATTAAAAAATTAAAAATTACTAGTCGTTATCAATGATGTTTCATTGCTCTTTAAAAAAAAGAAAGATTTATTTTAACGTTTATTTTTGAAGAATTTATTTTTCAAATGTAAAATAAATCTGTAAATTTTATTATAATAATTTACATGAAATGTTTTTGACAAGGACTAGTCTACCCATATTCATGCCAACAAGTTATTAAAATATGTCTAATTCCATCAGATTTCTCTATGACAAAAAATAAGATGAGCAACTGTGTAGACATTACGTTTTAGACCTACATTCACTATTTGGATCGAAGTAAATATACCATATTTGTCCATGTATAGTACGCTATCATGCATAGTATTCATGGATTGACGTACATGTATGTGGTTTTGTGTTGCGTTCAGTTTCATGTATGTTACGTCGTCTCATTCCACATATAACTACTAGTTGCATAAAAGCTTTATTCACCGAATCATTCCTAGAATAATCTTTATAACAGGACATATGCCATGCTTTAATTCCTTTGTTTTCCACACAGTATTACAATGTACTGCTTTTTAATTACCGGTAATTGAAGAAATTCCAGAATGTTTTTGTTTTTTAAAATGTTTATCTAACGTTTATTTGGTAGAACATCTTACAATTAAGTAGTTGTAGATTGTACCTGCAGTATGAACTTATTGACAAAGCAAGTCACAGTATTGACTTATTGACAAAGCAAGTCACAGTATTGACTTATTGACAAAGCAAGTCACAACTATCAGGGCATTACCATTCACTATTAACCCTCTACAAGCTAGAAGCAACCGGAGATGCCCTAAAGAGCAAACATTGTAGTCGTCATGTATTGGTGAAATATTCCCGCTGCGACGTAAAGCACTAATTAATCATGACCTAAAGAGCAGTGGCTGTGCCTAATCCAGCATGGAGAGGGTTAATAGTGTTAACTCGCTACACACTTACAGCTTGTAAAAAGCAAAAAGCGGAAATTATTGTGGGAGTGTTATCACTGTAGTTAGTACATGGGGCATATAGCGAGCATCTGAGTATGGACGACAGGCAGATCTCGACACATTATGCCGATTGTTTAGAAATTGAAGGATCAATTAATATGCACTATACCATATAGCAACAAAACAGGCTCAATGATAAAGAACTGAAGTCATCTATGCACAATCTCGTACACATACCTCACTATTTCAACATTGTGATGGAATTCATGCTTTTACTCCATCCTGTATTGTCTGATCTCATTGCTTAAAATTTCCTGTAGGTATATCTATATAATATTAAATATATATATATTGTGCACATAAGTTGGCAAGTGTTTTGTACAATATTCATGAAGTTAACAATGTCGTACATTCCATCAAATGCGATATACAGATAAATGTAGGTAGAGATCCGAAATTCTGATATGAATATGTGGTTGTTATAATTTGGCATGAATATGTGGTTGTCATAATTTGGCACAAATATGTGGTGTTGTCATAATTTGGCACAAATATGTGGTGTTGTCATAATTTGGCACAAATATGTGGTTGTCATAATTTGGTTGGTCAGTCATGCTTGTTGAGTTAAAGTTTAACGTCTGCATCCAGCGTAGCTGATATAGCAGACGGTGTCAGTCGTGCATTGTTTATTATTATTTATATATAAATTATTTGAGATATATAATTGATAAGTTTCAACATACTATTTTATTTTGATTATCTATTTCTACAACTGATTTTTTTATAGATAAAATAGCTACTTTATGGCGTTGGCCATCTCTCTGCTGGGTCGATCACGTTTACCACTCTATAGGGCATCTGTAGTAGCCATCAGCAAACAGAACGTTAAAGAACTTCAATTATTCAACTCATTATTATTAAATACCAAACATATTTCATGCATTTTGATCATTTAGTTTTATATATATTTCTTAGTTTCTTATATATTTAACTTTTGTATTTTGTTACCTGTTACAAGTCTAAAACAGTGGTCTATGCACTTCCATATCTGTAATAACTTTATTGAAACAAAATTATTAAATTCAACTATATAAATTTCATTCAATCTTAAATATTACATTTAATTTTGCAATGAATATTACTAAAATTACAAAATATTTTGGGATGTACCATGGAATGCACATCACTGCAAAATACAAGTTTGATTGCTGTAACTCATTTGATATTTATTTTCATTTGTGTAATAATAAGGTATGTATTAGTTAGTAGTATATTCCCATCGCGACATAAAACCCTAATTCATTCATTCAGTTAGTAGTAGGTCTCAGATAAGTTCTCCTCAATTAACTGGTTTGATGGGGGTTCTACCTGAAATAGTAATTAATATAAATACACTGAACTGTAGCCATGGAGACCAACCAGTTTAGCATAATAATGGAAAAGTCCATCTTGATTTACTATATAGTTAGGCCTTGCAGGTCATGACCCCAAAGTCCATATACTGTCACAATATTGTTAGGCCTTGCTGGTTAGTGCATAGGTCAACCCCCAAATCCATGTGCATCGATGTATGTGTAGTTTAAACCTTAATGGCAAGTCATGACAGGTTGACCTAACAGTCTACTGTTGTCTATACATGTATAGTTGGGCCTTGCTGGTCATGATAGGCCGACCCAAAAGTCTTGTCTTGTCTACATACATAGTTAGGCTTTGCTGACAAGTCATGACGGGTATTTTAGAGTGTGTTGATTTCTAGATGTGTCATTTTTTAAATGTAATAATAAAATCCTTCAGAGCTTAGTAATTTTTACAGACATTCCTACACCAAAGATTCGATATATTTATACAAATGCATTCGAGTGATCTCACTAAACAAATTACCTAGAAAAAATATTTTATTTAAAATTAGTAATATTATTATATTTTGAAATTGAATACAACCTAAAAGTACAGATTAGGGTTATGTATATGGAATAACTAGTATATTAAGCTCCGAGGGATTTTCACTGTTAATGATGTAAATGTTCCAAGGATGAATTAACCAATTGAAAATAGTTTTAAAAATAGGCGAAATTTATTCAATAATTATAAAAATTAATATGAATTTTCTAGATTAAATGTTTTGGTGGTATTATTATTGGATTTCTTTATTCTTGGAATAAGTTGCATAGCGTGTCCACTGCCAGTGCCAAGTGTCGTATGATAGCGACATTGGTAAACAATGATGAGGCTTGTCGAAGCAAGGCTGTGATAATGTATATAATTCACCGTTCACCCAACATTTCCATCGACTAATTCATATATCTTACTTCTAAACATGATCAATTGTCCACTTCCTGTTTTAAAGGCATGCAGTCACCGGTTTGTTTGCATATTTCATTGTCAAACATATTTTTACATGCAAGTGTGCACATTTGATTTGTCTACACAAGTATATTTGGTAACCTGCTACATTTTCCACATATCCCACTGGTTTTCAATATTTTCATATTTTCATATTTTGTAATATGTATGTTATGTAGCTATAATGGTACCAGTGGTCATGAAAGGTTATTTTGACCGTGTTCAATTATTAGAGTTATCCCCACTTAGTCTATTAGAGTGTAGGAAATTGAGATATTACAGTACATTATCCAGGTTTTACCAGAAATGTCCAAAAGTGATTATGCGTATGCTAAGTGCATGCACTTTGCATTTTTAACACCAATTCTGTCCAAAATTACAACTTATTCTGTGATGCCTTTAAGTACAGAAAGCCGATCATTAGAGCTCTACGATGTCAAATGATATAATGTTCACATTCACTTTCCAGGAACAGCATTTAGAGCAGTTTCTTAAATATCCTCATGTACGAGTATATAATTTATAGTATGCATCTTGTATAACAAATATCAATGACCGTGTATCAAAATTTTGAAGTACCTTAGTTATTGTATCACTTCCTTCTGTGATATATTTTTATGTACGACTGACAATCCTGTGTATTTTTCAATTGATTTTTTAGATGTAGAATACAATTTAAATATTGTCACTACATTACATAGCATGACTGACCAGCCTGTCTTAATTAATACTGTCAATCTTAGTTAATCATGTTGGAGATACCCGGGAGTTACACAGTTACATATACTTGATGGCATTATTAATATTTTCTCAACTGACCCAATATTAACCCTCTCCCTGTTGGATTAATTGAAATCACTGCTATGCATGGTTCTCCCTAGGAAAAGCATTAAAAGGACACCAAATTCAGTAGTTATTATTTTTTTTACAGAGGTATTTGTTGTATCGAAGCAATATCAAGGCATTTCTGGTTGTTCATGAAAAAGGGGGTTAAAAAAACGCCACAATATGCAGTAGTTATTTCATGTTTTACAGAGGTAGTATTTGTTATATGGAGCAATACCAACGCTAATACATACTCTGTAATATTTCCCCGCTTGTATAAACAACCATAAACACCTTTTGCTTATTGTTTGTTAAATAGTCGAAAGTGCCTCCATTTTCCCCATCCAATGAATGATTGTTTAATGCCGCATGCAACAATGTTTCAGCTATCCGTCCAACCAGCACCATGTATTGTCAGTAGTTGACCGTGACATTTCATCAAATGGATGTATGTACGTACGTGCACATGTCTACCGTATTTAAAATGGCAGTGACTGATTACAAAATGGATGCCATGTTCAAAACTCGCTGCAAGCTGTTCCATGTTAATTATATCTGGTTTCACTCTTGTTATGTAAAGACGATCATGATCTATAGTTTATATTTTGTCTGTTAACAAATTTATTTGTATATTTTATGAATAATAATGTACATGTGTATTAACAGTTTCTTTTTTAATATGCTTACAAATATCTACCACACATTGTACAATGCTAGATGATCGAGCACTGCATTTAATCATCTTTGGAAGTTTGAGACAATAAACTCCAGTGTGACAAGTTTGCTTGTTTTGTTTTTCATTTTCTATACCTGAGAATGTAATTGAAATTATATTGAAAATATTACGAATGAATATTGAATTCAGCAAAAAATATGAACTAGAATTTAACTAAATAATGACCAATTGTAAAATGTACACAAAGCATAGGCTCTTGATCTTTATTACAAATCATAGTTATCATATTTACAGTACATTATCTCTTAACATTCTCACCACATACTGCACAATAAATGCATAAGGCCATAAAAATATCAACATACTGGGTATGTATAGGTTAAATATAAACTTAAAATTATTCAGTGATAGCATTTTAATTTTGGGGAGTATTAGTTCTTACAATAAAATATACAACTCCTAAAACCATATACTAGTCCTTAATCTCTTCAGCATTTGGAATATTAGCTTGAACTTATTTACTAAAACTAAAATAAGTACCAATTTTGGTGGCTCAATGTCGTACCAATGTCGTACCAATGTCGGTGCATCACATAATATATCTTGAGAAATACTTGTAAGAATAAAATGCACTTTCATCGTTCATCACCATGATCACAGTCCATTCCTGTATATTTAGCTAATGCTGACAGTTTAATTTATAAGCAATAACTGGGGACCACCATTGAGTGCAATGTTCAAATGAATTTGTTGTGGTTAATGTGCACTCGTCACATTCATTGGTACTACAGGCAATACTGGTTCTAGAAATGGGAATCACATCATCTCCGTTTCTTCATATCATCTTTGATTTCTTTCAAACCGTCCTTCAATTCTTTAGTAAAAGTGTTCTTGAAGCTGCTGAATTTCTTTTCTGAATGTTTCATGTCGTCCTGAAGTTTGTTAAGAAAATCTGACTCCCGAAACATTTCAATGCGGTTCTGACCTGAAACAGTAGGATGTATGGAGACCATTAAAACTATTAACCAAGAAACACGTCCACGTTGTTGTTTTTAACTGGGGTATAGCGCGGCTTTCAAGATTATTTTTAAAATTAATGTATTTTTTAATTGGGGTTTAGAGTCGCTTTCAAGATTCTTTCACTTATTTCATGGATTGTCAGTTTAGGGCAGGAGGAAACCTGCAACATCAGTAGCGCTGAATGATGCAGTTAACCTGCGAGCACTGGCTGGTCCTGACAGACCAAGGATGATAACTGCATTGCCATGCTACAGACGGCGCATCCGATGATGGTCGCATTAGAAAGGTAACTTTCACGAACATAGCGATCACTATCAGATATCATACATAATTTTTACAAACATGTGTTCCATTTTTGAGTGACAAATAAAGTTTAATTGAGGTACTCAAAACTTGTATTTTTCTAATAATAATTATATATATGAGAGAATATATATATATTTGTTCTTTTTTCTTTCATTTTGAATTGGGGTTTATAGCCGCTTTCAAGATTCTTTCACTTATATCACAGCTTGTCAGTTTAGGGCAGGAGGAAACCCAAACATCTGTAACACTGAATGTTGCAGTAAACCTGCGAGCATTGGCTGGTACTGACAAGACCAAGGATGATAACTGCATTGCCATTCTACAGACAGCGCATCCAATCAATATCACATCAGAAAGGTAACTTTCATGAACATTGATGCCAGGCCCCTAGGGTGGGATTAGAACCTGGAACCTTTGGCTACGAAGTCCAATGTTCTACCACTGCGCTACCACCTGCCCCCGATATAGTGTACATTAGACCATACATTAATATTTCAAAACAAATAATAACTCACCAACTTCTTTACCTTTGTGGAAAACATAGGCTGTCAACTGAGCAGCTCTTCTGAATGGATAACTATTTGCAAGCTGAAAATGATGACAGTCTTTAATAAACTTATAACTTTAATAAACTTCAATAATACACACAAATATATATCGCAGATCATCAAGCATGCATTTCTATAAATGATTTTTAAAATATAAAAAATGCATAAGGTAAGATATCTAGACAATCCCACGAATGTTGTAATTTTTAGGCTTTAGCGAGTGATTTACATTACAGTGAACCCCCGACATAACGCCCTTCATTACATCGCGCATTCGGTTAAACCGCTCGGCCAACTGTGGACCCCATTTTTTACAAGGGAAAGATAATCTGTAATCTCTTGTACCTCGTGGGGTATTGTTTTTATGCAACATAGTCAAACTTAAAGAAAACTCCAAATGATCACAATTTATTAATATCACCTATAGACGACGGTTTTCTGAAGTCCAGAAATTAATACATGTTTAATAAGACCAAGATTTACATGGATAAAATTATTCTTCCTCAAACACAATTGAGACCATTGAAAATACAAGTTTCAATAATGCATACTATAGTGCATTTACTATTTAATATAATAACTTTAATGTCTCTTGTCCAGGTGATAAATAGAATGACTAAGGATGGATAGAGCACATAAGCAAAACATCAAATAAAGTTATTCTGAGGATTGTCAAAACATGTTAATTAAAATCTGATTTTAAAATTGACACACGCTGCAGTGGAAAGTCAAAGTAGTTCCAGCTGACCGGCAGCCAATGAACAGACATTTATTAATTAAGCCAGCCAATTGCACGAACTGTGTAATATACTTCTAAGATTGCATATTAATTCCCACCGCGTATGTTGCATGAAATGTTATATTATTACCCAGAAGGGAATTCACAGATGGAGATGGCACATGTAAACTAATTTGTAAAAATAGAGATAAAAAACTAACATAAATTATCATGTTGATTAAAAAAAAATAAAAAAAAATAAACTAAACTAAAAATAAAAAATAAAATAAAAAATAAAATAAAATTAAAAAAATTAATTAAAAAAATTATAACTTCTCTCCCCCAACCCATAATCCCGCATTGCAGGATTATGCACAGGTAATGAATGCTCTTTGCCTGCAAGTTTTGAGAGGGTTAAAGTAGAATCTTACCTTTTGAACTACCTGTTCATTATTCATCAAGAATCTGCAAAAGAAGATTAGAAGATGGACAAATACTATACATGGAAAGTTACATACTCATATGGCGAGACATTGGGCAATCTAACGATGGAGTTTTGCTCTGTGAAGGACTCTACAGTAAGGACTGTCTGCCTGCCCAGGACAGGCATTATCCACAGGTGGACAAGTGAAATAGCCCAGATTAACAAGCCAAGTACATGTAGTTTCATGTCTGACAGGACACAGGGACAAGACATGCCTAAATGAGTTACTGTACAGCCCTGAATAATGTATAGATTTGCCAATGCTTATGGTAATACACTGATTATGGTAATATGGTATCATTCAGCTTTCTATCTTTATTAAACTTGGGTGCCACATCAGAATTACAACAACACATAATAATTATGTTTGTCATGGCACAAAATAACCTCAGTGTGAGCAATTTGCCTCTAGGATGAATAACATGTCTCAAGAATCCATGCGTAGTAGCCTAGAAGAATACTTCTAGATTTTCTTTTTTGATTATTCATGCCTCTGTGGCAGAATATATTTACAGTCGACCCACGTTTACCCGGATGGTGGCGTTCCCAGCAAAATCGTGCAGGTAACTGAATTTCCAGATATCTGAATTAGACAAGTGTCTGTCAAGAGTTGCCCCCCTTTACATGGGCAGTCTTAACAATGTTAACTCAATTTGAATCCAGTGCAAATGACACTGATTATTTTCAACAGCTATTGTAACGCAAGATAAACAATGTGTTACTTTCAAAACACACCTTTTTACGTCGCCGTAGGTCTAATTTGTTTTGACTGTCATCTTCACAACATCGCTTGCTTTCATTACTTGCTAAACAAACAATCTAGAATTAGCAGTCGATGTTTTCTTAGTTCTTTTGTCGTCCAGTTATCTGAATACAGATTGTACCTACTTTGTCTAATCGGTGTCCGGATATGACCGACCGGAAACGGAAACCGAATTTACAGTTATCTGAGGCATTTTATATACAAGATAATTGGTTCCTGGTAAAAGCGTCCGTATAACGAGGGAACCGGATATCTGAAGTCCGGGTAAACGAGGGTCGACTGTATTATTACTATTTTCAAATTATTAGATAAAACTGGTATGTCTAAATACTTGTCATCAATGCTTTCTAGCATTGACACGCTGTAGAACTTGTTGTTTATACTGGTATAGCAATTCATCTGAACATTCTGTTGGCTTTGGAAGGTCTTGCATTATTTCCCCTATTAAATTGATGGATGTCTGAAAAATAACAATAGAAAAGTGATCAGTCACTAAAATGTTTCCTCAATAAACCAGTTATTCTCTTTTCAAATTCAATAGCTGTAGTGGGGGGGAGGGGGGGGGGCGAAATAAGGCGACCCTGATCGACCCGTTCCATTCCAAACAATACAGAATCAAACAACATATTTGAACAAAAAGATGTTTTCATTCAAGCTAATGTCAATGAAATGAATGCCAATTTGGGAAAGAACTATATAGATTCAAATGGTTGGGGTGACGGTAGCACGAATAGGCCACAAACATATGGAGGCCATCAGAAATGTCTGTCCACTGACTAAGGCATGTATTTTTTTATTTTTAATTGGGGTTTAAAGTCGCTTTCAAGATCGGGGGTCAGAGTGGAGGCAGTAGTGGACCTACTTTCAAGATCGGGGGTCAGAGTGGAGGCAGTAGTGGACCTACTTTCAAGATCGGGGGTCAGAGTGAAGGCAGTAGTGGACCTACCATCCTGATGAGGTGGTTCTCCACATTGATGTCCACTTCCTTGGCCCGGAGTCTGTTTACGTGGGACTGAAAGAAACATTTCTTAGCCTCAGCTTCATCCAACCCCTGTTGTTTTTGCCTGGGTGGAAGAAAATGAATTCCATTAGCGAGAAGATTTATCTAGCTCAGATAGTTTTGATATTTGATATATAAATATTTGTATAACGCAAGAATCAGGCTCAGATGCACTTTGCGTGAGTTGAAACATCGGATATTCCCACCACACACAATGTGTTGTTTTTTTTAGATGAAAAAGGAATAGGAGTAAAATCTGAACTTAAAATGGAATTTTCATCAACTCTCACCGGCATTGTGGACAATCTTTAACATCATGGATTTTCTCAGAGCAAAACTGTAATACACAATTACAAACAAATAACAAATAATTATCATTTAAAATGTTCAGATTACAAATGATGTCAATCTGAACACATTAAAATTGTTTAAACATTTGAAATATAAATTACTGAATTCATGACCACAAAAGAAAAATTGAATTATGTTACAATCAGAAATTAATTCTGAAAGCATTTTGTAAATAGTTCTTCCATATTCAGTCTCATCAGCACCTTCTCCATCTTCTTGATGAGGTTTTCTAGCTTGAGTCTGTCCACTACAGCAGAGTCCAGACCATAGGCTTCTACAGGGGGGTTGTCTTTGTCCAGGCCTGTCTTACTCTCATGGCCAGACTTCTTGTCTCTTGTAACCTTTACTGCAGAGGAAGAAAATACTAGCGAATCATCCAAGAGTGTTCTCTTCTACATGAAATTACCATGCAGAATTTGTTGTGCTTTATTTTCTATTTTTAATTGGGATTTAGAGCCAATTTCAAGATGATTTCACTTATATCACGGCTTGTAAGTTTAGGGCAGCAGGAAACCTGCAACATCCATACCGCTGAATGTTGCAGTAAACCAGCAAGCATCATGATATGTGTCATGCCATGGTACAGACATCGCATCCGATCAATATCGTGTTAGAAAGGTAACTTTTGCAAGCATTTATGCCGGGGCTCCCAGGACAGGATTTGAAGTCCAAAGGTTCTACCATTGCGCCACCACCTCCCTCTGTGTTTTATTACTTGTTCTTCAGTTCAAAGAGTTTCCTGCGTAAATGTCTAAATACACCATTGTATCATCCAATACTTGCTCCCACAGGAGGTAACGTGACTTGGTAGCCAGGACATTACGGGAGCACAAAAGTGCATAGTATCCGACAAACATGCACTTGATAAAACTCGATTTAAATTAATTTTTTTATTAACTCTTAGGACAACATTGATATCAAAACAGAATCGGTGGATATTCTCTATATACACCAGGAAATAGATTTCAATCAGAGTACATAGGTGATTATGGAGTCTAACGTCGCTGCAGGAATCTTTCAACGGTTTGCGATGATAAGCCAGAAGTATTTCTTACTCTAAAACCACTTGACAACTCCTGTGAACTAAACAATCAAGACAGAGCAATGACAAAACAAAATAGGCCTATAAAAAAAATATGGCCTATATCAACCCAAAACAGACCTGTGACAATCATAAAAACAGATCTGTGACAAGACAAAAAATGACCACGATAATGTGATGGGATGAAGATGTTTTACTGACCATCTCTTTTCCTCTTCATTTGTTGAATCATCTTCAGACAGAATTTCTTTTGATCATGACTCTCATGTCTTCTTTCTTTATGCTCTGTGGTAAAAAGACAGTCACAAAAACACACATAAAACAACTGAACTGGGTTTTTTAGGAGGAGGACCTGGAGAATGTAATTACTGTACAAGTCGCTCACCGTTCAGATTGCCAATGTAGTAGGGTTCTAAATGCAAGAATTGATTAATATTATTTCTTTAGCATTTGCCTGACCAATTTTTTTAAATTGGGGTTTAGAGCTGCTGTTTTTGTGTGTGTTTTTTTGTGTTTTTTAAATTGGGGTTTAGAGTCGCTTTCCAGATTATTTCACTTATATCATGGCTTGTCAGTTTAGGACAGGAGGAAACCTGCAGTAAACCTGTGAGCAGCAGCTGGTACTGACAGACCAATATTGATAACTGTACAGGGCTTTACATTAACTTTATGACGCACCTGTCCCCGTGTCCTGTCAGACATGAAACTACTTGCCCTGTAGGTTAAAGGCTTGTTAATCCCTGTCCTGGGCAGGCGGACAATCCTTACTGTCGAGCCCTGCTGCATTGCCATGGTACAGACAGTGCATCCTATCAAGATCGTGTCAGGAAAACCAACATTTTACCATTGTGCTACCAACATTCTACCATTGTGCTACCAACGTTCTACCATTGTGCCAACGTTCTACCATTGTGCTACCAACATTCTACCATTGTGCTACCAACATTTTACCATTGTGCTACCAACGTTCTACCATTGTGCTACCAACGTTCTACCATTGTGCTACCAATGTTCTACCATTGTGCTACCAACGTTCTACCATTGTGCTACCAATGTTCTACCATTGTGCTACCAACGTTCTACCATTGTGCTACCAATGTTCTACCATTGTGCTACCAACGTTCTACCATT
>JAUTBT010009384.1:0-24802 GCA_032361225.1 Lepetodrilus schrolli
GGGATTCCTTAGAATGACGTCAAATGTGTTGATAAAGTGAGTTGGCGTTTATATTTTTATCGTGTGTTCTGATTGGTTAATAATTTCTCTGGAATTCCAAGGGATTTCCCTCCAAATATTTGGAACCACACTTTGAAACTCCAGTTGCTTGTATATTGCGGGCTAGTTGGTATATTGCAAAATAGAAGCCAGTTGTTTCGTTTGTATTTTGACATTGATCCCTGACTGACATGTACTATATGGATCAAAGAAGGTGCGTGCGTCCAACAATATCGACCAATCAACATCCATGTTCTAAATCGCTCGTAGTCATTTGCATAGAGATTACGCCTTTCCTAATAGGGACATGCTGATTTGACTCACTGTAGGTCTAGTTCTACTTTTCGAAGACCGAAAATCATACATAGTGTTAACACTACGAAAACACGCGCCTAACCCAAGCGTGTATGGATAATCGTAGTTTACGAAGTTCAATTAGCATCAGAGCGAGACAGTAGCCGATCGCGTAGAGAGCGGGAGTTTGATGGGATATTTCTTCGAGTGACCCATATCTCGTGTCAGGCACTTTATCAGTGAGCTAGCGCTGTTGGGAGTTTGTACCGCTCGGATTTGTTGTCATTTCATTCAGTGACTGTTGTCACGTCGGATATTGTCTTCAGCAGACGTCAGTTTTTACGACTCCACCTGGATTTCATACTCATCAACGAGTGGATCTCATACGTAAACAGATCCCTCGTTTTAGCGCGGCAGTGTAGGCTTTTATACCCTATGTTCCTTGAAAGGACGGCGGATCGTACGACCATGAATATACAGCGAGTTTTCACCTCGCGCTGAAAGTTTCAGACAGCCAGAAGAATTTACACACGGAAGTTTATTGTGTTTTCAAAGAGTGGATTGCAGATATACCATGGCATTCATAACAGACGCGGGTCGGGTGGACGGATCATGGGAGCTGACCATTACTGTGACGGACTTGCAGGTAGAGCGGTCCCTCCGTGTAAAGGGGGACCTACACGTCGGGGGGTTGATGTTACAGCTGGTTGAGGCGCTAGGTAAGTTTACTCGGGAGGGAGGAAAGCAGCCATCAGATGCTCAAACCCTGACATAAGTTGCCTGGGACACCAGCAGGTTGTGAAACAGCAGTCACGAAACCACACACACACGAAAGCTTATTACACGCCAGTCGAAATGCCACTCGAGTGTAAACAAAGGGATACATTTTTCATATTGCACACTTTGATATGACTGCGTGATATACTTGTATGGGGGACCGTATACACCACAAATATACCCTACACAAAAGTACACTTTTAGTATTTTAATATCTCCTTCACACTTACCTGTTTTATACATGTTTTATTCTTAGAAATCTTTCCCACAATAGAATAGAATAATTAGATATAGTTCAAAATTTATTATCTAATAATGCAGTTTTGTATGTTCACATTGACCTGTGTACCAATTTCTATTATCACCAATCTGCAAATAGCTCCTTTATGAATAATCTTATAATACCATAGTTTAATGTGTTCTATACATACACAAATGCACATTATAATCATTCTGTTAAGTTGTTACATCCCTGTTACATTCCATGGAAAGTTAATTACTTGAAATTGAATTTAATCACAACACAAACAGTTATGTTTGATTTTACAACTCAGATTACAATAATCTCCCTCTTAGGCTGGGTATAATTAGCCTGTTTTATTTCCAGAATTTATTGCTGGTGTTTAATAGCCCCAGGGTATAGTCCATTACGCAATTGTCAACCTGCTACATTCTATCCAGTAGGTGTTAATGACTGCTACTCCTAACGCCAGCATATATCACCTGTTTGTATGACACAGGTGTAGTAAACAGATTAATTAGCCATGTGAGGAGTTTTCCAATTCAATTAATGAACCCACATATTATCATATACTATCTGTTTGCATCTGACCTACTTCTGTGTTGTTTACAGGTCCATTACCTGTACATTTCATTGTTTACCTGTGAATTTCATTGATTTGGATCTCACCTGTTGACCCGTATGCATTGATTGCTGTTTATTGCAGCAGTTAGTACACAGACGTGTTTGGAGAGAAACATAATTGCCATGCACAAGCGCATGCAATAAATAAGGAGAAAATGGGAATCTGAATGCATTAATATTTAACGACTGTTTATGATCAGTGAGGTGATAATACCTTTGTCACAGTACTGCTGGATCTTGAAGGTATTGTTGATTATTCATGACTCCATTTCCTTAGTGTTTGATGTATAATTTACGCAGTGTTGGTTTAAATGGTGGTATTTTCAATAAATGGCTTTTTAACAAAAATGTCCTATTGTTTAGTAGATGTTGAATTTGGAGACAAACATTTTTATGATTATGCATTAATATTACTGTTTATCATTTGGCAATATTTCATGACTAATCAATGGCGTGATATCCTTATGATAATATTATTAAGAAAACATGTACACAAAATACACAGCAGGAGTTGTTACTAGACAGCATTTGATTCAAATTTATACACCACAACATAAGGAAAGCAAACATATTTAATTAATATATCTGCTGGCCCTTAATTTATTTTGTTGAGTATATAATATTATATTATGACCAAGAAAGCTTGAAGCATAGAATTGTGTCTGAATTATATAAACTCAAGTTGCCTGGCATAGATAAGGATACAAAGCATGTCTTAGTTCTTACAAGCTTTAGAAGCACTTGATGTGAACCAAGCAGAAATGCACTACTGTGATACTCGAGTTCCTCCAAATATCCAGATCGCTGTACGCCTACTCCCTGCATAGAACCTTTGATGTCGGCTAGATTAGATGTAATTCCAGCATGTCTGGAACAGCATATCCGTGGATTTATCCACGATTCCGTCGTCATTCTTCTCATTCCTGTGTAGCTGTCCACCCAACGTGACATAATTTACTGAGTGGACCGTGGTCTTATCCCTGGCCTGTTGGTCAAGCTGAGACTGACCCGCTGTGGTAGACCTCTAACTAGGAGTATAGGGCTGGAATTAGTGCAGTACACTCACTCCTTACACGTTACATAGACTATAGACCCACACGTTTAGTATTGTACACTCTTACAGTTTAATCTGTTTACTGAAACTGGTATATGAGTGTGTGTGTGAGTGTGTATACGAGTATGTAGTGAATGCATGTATATGAATTGTAATTTTCCAAAATCTATTCTAATAATTTTCCAGCAAAGTACATATATATAGTATATGTTAACATTTAAAAATTAGATATTCATCTTTATACATGTACTTTGCTGGAAAATTATTAGAATAGATTTTGGAAAATTACAATGAATATCTAATTTTTAAATGTTAACATATACTATATATATGTATATATGATATGTGTGTATAGTCTAATTATTACATGTTAACAATTAAAAATGAGATATTCTTCTTTATACATGTACTTTGCTGGAGTGTTTTACGAAGCAAGTATTTTACAAGCAGTTATTTAGAATCTAATGAAGCATTTTACAAATTAACCCTTATTGTTTGCACACATTAGAATTAATGACCATTATGTGTCTTTGGGTTATGATCTATTACAGAGCTGTAACAATACAACATTTGTGATAAATCCTGGTGGTAGGCATTGCGTAGTTGCTGCACTTGATTTGTGTTTCGTTCGATGACTTGACAATTACTTTCCTGTCTCACCCAGTCCAGATTGTCGTTTATGTCGACCTGTACTAGAATATAAGTGCTTCTGTGTAAGTGTGTGCGTGAGTGTGTGACATCACACACAGTATCACAATGGCACACACACACACACACACACACACACACACACACACACACACACACACAGAGGGTGGTATCGTAGTGAATGAAGGAATGGAGGATTGAGATAAGGTGTGTATGTTTCCGTTTTCAAACTGTAGAGGATTGTCCGTCACAGTCTGTAGTCCGATAATTTGAATGGATTTCAGCGAGGATGAAATTAGTCGATGAAATTAGTCCGATAATGTTGTCCTACTTCTTTAACATCAACCACATTGGTCAGATTTTTCAAGATTACAGTTTTGTACATATTCAGCTAGATATGGAAATAGGTTAGATTAGAATCTAGTTGGTTATGGTTATTAGGTTCAATTAAGCGAGCAGCGTAAGCTCTATGAGATTACGTTATTACAATATTATTTAAGTTCTCCATAACATGATTCACACAATGTCCGGTTCTGAAGAAGTCTTTTTATATTGAATGTGGAGAAATTTGATATTGAAGAAATTCACGGGGGAGTGGATCTGGGGAGTAGATCCAGGATGATCATCACGGAAATATTTTGTGTGGACAGGAATTTTGACAGGTGCAGTTTAATCAAACTGACATCTGTTTCTGTATAAGTATATTAAAACTTTTAATTTTCCGGTAGTTATGCTTTAATTTGATATACTATTTCCCAGGCAACTGTTGATGAAACTGTTCCGTTCTGGCACCACCCCCTGCTGGCTTCTTGATGGACACTTCCAGCTCACCTGGCCCAATGGTTGGGTATAGAGGGGGGGGGTGGTTGATGAGGAGAGGGGAGATGACTCCTTTGATCTCTACACATCCTTCCAGGAATCTCCAAGAGTTGGAACTAACTGCATTTGTTGCATACGGGGACAGACATGTAGCAAAAGGAGAGATGAAAAGCTTCCTGATGTCCGTCACTGATGTCCTTGGCTGGTGATAGCTAGTTGACCAGGGGCCAGTATCTCAGAGTTGTTTTACGACTTTAACCTCGCCTCACTCATGGCTGATTCGACCGGTGGTTGTGATAATTCATGCGATTAGGATCTCCTAAAGATTGTGATATTATTATTCGGAACGTATGTTTATCCATTGCCTGACCAGTAGTAGTATTTCAAGTATGTTATGGAAACACTGCACAACTTAATTCAAGGATACAAGCTAGTATACTCATGATAATTGTAATTTGTAGATCCTAGAATGGTATTTTCATGATTCTATAGTATTAGAATGGTACAATATGGGGCCATAGTCATTAACACTCTCCCTTCTGAATTAGGCACAGACAAAGCTCTTTGGGGCATCTCTGGTTGCCTTCAGCATGGATAGGGTTAAAAGTTCTATGTACTGTTCTGTCTAATTTTGAAGATGATGTTTCACAGATTCCAATAAATGGGATTCTGATTAACATGATTAGTCCATGGAAACTAGCTACATCCGTCTCATAATTAAAGGTACACTACCCATAGTACTAATTATAGGTACACTGTACTTTCACATATATTTTAGTGTAGAAGGTAATGCTTCAAAGAATGCTGTTTGTGCCTCTACTACTAGTATGCGATGACGGATGGTATCTGCGTCATTGTTGTTTATTTTTGTCTTGGGTCTAGTGGCACCCTCCCCCTTCCATACACGCCCTACCCCAACCAGTTCCTGCAACAGAAGAATGCCGATTGTTTGCAGGATGGGTGGAGGGAGAGGGGGGGGGGGGTCTTCACTATTGCTTCTGGCACATGCATTCTATGCCAGTTTGGGCAGACAAGACAGCTATTTCGGTAGTTCATGGCTCCACATGCAAGTCTGCCATGACTAAGAATGGCAACGTAGGTACACTGTTTTCCTGCTAGTTTCTGACTCATGGATGTCTACGGGATAAAATTTGCCTGAGGCGGCCATCCCTGTTGTACTGGCTTGTGAGATGACAACCAGATAGGAATGCTCAGCCATGAAATTATGTCTTACCTGCCGTGGAGTAACTTGTGGCACTGACCCAGAACGATGATGTCACTGTCGGCCATCTTGGCTTTTTTAAGGATTCTTTTATCAGATTGGAAATGGAGATAAATTTGTGACTGTTATTTTGTCTAGATATATAACACTGATGATTAGATTGGAGATGTGGGATATTAGCAAATAGTTGTAAGTAGGATTCATCTGATAAATAGCGGAATCATAATCATTTTAGTCTGTGTCACATCTTGTTCTCACCCAAATACTCCTATTCAAAATATCACCCTAGATCAGATAAGCAAGTCTAGGTTTACTGGAGAACAAGTAGAATTTCAGCAGCTCCTTTCACAAAAATTCCAATCAATATAATTTATATCTAAACTATTTACTTTCACCCTCTGAGACTATGGATAGTCTATAATCAATTGTACTTTTTTCTTCTTCGTTTTTAGTTATTTGACATTTCATGGAATACTTTGTAAAACATAATTTCTCAATCAATCTTGCAATCTCAGACACACATTGTATTATTCTTGAAATGTAAATATTTTCTCTCTCACATTTTCACATCCATTCTCCACATAGTTTTATCCGATAGTCCTCCGGAATCAAAACCTATCATCTTAATCTTATCACACTACAAATGATCCATTTAGCCTGTTTACTGGTCAAGCGATTAACCCTCAGGGCCCGTGGACAACCTTTGTCTTTGTTCGCTGAATCCTACACCAGGTAAAAAACAGCTGTGCTTAATATGAAAGAAAGCAGCCTTAGGCCTGACTCTCCGTTCATTATCCTGGAGTCGACATTGTGCAATTGTTGGTTTTAGGGACCGCATCACAAGGAACCCCAAACATTCCGAGTGGGAGTTGGAGTTAAAGGGATCTGAAATCTGATGCAGGGGTCCCCAAGATTCCTTGCGTGCAAGGCGACAGAGATTTGATCAGCCGTGCTTTAGTTAATTGAGTGAGTGCGTTACAATGCGTGTCCGTTAATGGTATTGTTTATGAGCAGGGTTATTGTGCTACGACCAATCATAGTTAGGCTCGTATTCAGGTACTAAACGCGGGTAGACACACAGCACCTTTGTTACCCTCCAGTGTTGAATGGCTGTCACCCATAAACATTATAGGGATTTTTTTTTCACTCGAGTAAATATCCGATATGTGAAACACCACCGCAGTTCAGGCTTGAAATGATTATTTGCACGCGTTTCTTTGGAAAGCTGAATTGATTGAACAATCTGCGTCAAAATAAACCTTTAAGCAAAAATCTGATAAATATCGGACTAAGTATTTTGGGGAACTTATTTTCATGAAATGGCTCGATTGAACAAGCAAAAGAGAAAATGTAAAGCAAGTTTCTCAAGAGAAATGCTTACAAGTTGACTTGTAAATCTAATTTAGTCTGATATTTTTGTGTCGGTCTATATCTTATCAAATTTCTATTTATTTGTCTGATAAGTTCTTGTGTACATAAGGTTAATGTTCATTTTACATAGGGTTAATGTTCATTCATTGACATGCATATTAGGATAACAGAACTAGAGAGAAAATGGATAATGTTTGTTTTTAACATTGAGAGTTGTCTCTCCACTAAAGCAAGGGAGTTTACGTAGGTAGATATTTACGACAAGACGTGAATACTAATGTCAAATGACTGTACTATATATCCTTGACCTATTGACAACTTCCCTTGCACACCCAGTTCCACAAGGTTTACAAATGTGTGTACGCGTGGAGTAACACGCATTGTGTTCTTGGCAAACAAAACATAAATCTTACGTTCAACAAATAACTTTGGAAAGGTTGCCTCTGAAGGTTTTCAGGAAATGTTATATTTAAAGCATGTGTGTAAATAGGCAATGCTATGACTTCAATTGTTTCTCTCAAATGTATGTATATATATTATAGATGTGGAATGTTCTGTCGGTGCTTTGAAATTTTGATATAAAACTCTACCGTGATAATATATATAAAAAATGTTCACCTAAATTTGAAAATTGTCTCTTAAACTTTGTGTACATAGATACATCATGTATATGGCGCCATTACTGACTTTGCTGTCATTTTACAAACTAGGTCGCTGTGCCCTTATATTACGAGATATGTTTACTTAGCAATGCTTACTACTCTCAAATATACACATTTCCAATCAGTACCTTGTGGTCATATTTGACTTGTGAAAATGTCATCATTCTATGAAAATGTCAATTTAAATTTGATTAGTTCACTCATTTGTGCAGCAGACTAGTCGTCGAAACATACCATAGTTTGATGCTCCTAACTTCCTGTTATTAAAACGTAATTACTAGATCTAGGAATATTTCATAATAACCAAAATGGCTGTGATTTGTCTGAAATCGGGTCTCAGTCGCTTAATCTTCATTATCAATTTGTGATGCGCAGTTGTGGCAATTACCTCTAGATGGTTGTCTTTTAGAACAGATGCTATTCGCTATAACCTTTTTGGTGTAACCATGGAAACTCCTGTCATATTAACTTCTGTTTTAAATGATGGTAGTATTTGACATGAACATCTGTCTGAGCATATAGTTTTAAAAAACCCATTTGTGTTCCTTTAATAAGCAACAATTTACCATTTGGCAATTTTTCGGGCATGTTTCAAGTGTACACGTACTGCAGTACACTTTTCAAGGCACTGTACTTTTGACTTTTAGCGTTTTTAAGATCAAGTTGCTGAATGGTACACACTATATGTTTTGTTGCACACAGAATTCAATAACGGAATAACTGTCACGACCCCCCACTGATCTAATGGGGTCAGAGTTTGACCCTCAGACAATATGCAGACAGTCGGAGTTATCTGCTGCACGAATGATATTTATTCGCGTCAGTTGATTTTCAATGTCAATCACACCGTGTGGACAGTCCTCTTATCTTCTTTTATGTATTTGTCTTGTGTTGGTCTGCACATTAATCCCACATTACAGATGCGGTCTGTTCGTTGTTCGAACCCGTATCTTTTTCCGTCACGCTGTGTCGCGTGTGGCCGACTGCATGTCACATTGTCACTTCAGAGACAAGTCGTTTCATCTCCGTTGCTATCTGGCTTGCCCGTCCATGTGTCCAGATAAATGTCAGCTCTAAATGGAGTAGATGGACATTAGTCATTAGCCATTTAGTGCTCTGTCCAGACCTGGCCTGCTTTATGAATGGGTCGTACTGTGGTCCTGGCCTAAATCAGGGCATTCGTCATGATTTCCTATAGCAGGACATGATGTAACTCTCGATTTAGGCCCCGACTATTGGTACAATCAGTTCGTGAAATGTAGACCAGATGACCAATGGAGTTGTCAGTAGAGTGGTCAGTGTTAATGGCATCCTCGGCTGTCGTATCTCTTCATCTGGCACAACCAATGTTTGTTAGCTTCGCAGGCTACTATCACTATCAGAGGTGGATATCACTCTGTTTGCTAATTGCCGTAGGAAAGAGATATCGTATAACATTCTTCTCAAAATCAGCTTTGCTCGTTACCATAACAACAAAGTTGTATCTTATTAATACAAATGATATCTTTTATCTCGTATTCATGAATGTATTCTCGTGTTATAACAACAAAATATGATTTATTGAATATCAGTGATGTCTCATCTTTTTATACTATTCATGAATTCATTGGCTTGTTACCATAACAATAAAATTGTATCTCAAGAATATCAGTGATACAAATGTTATTCATGAATTCATTCATGATATATTAATCATTAATTCATGAATCATAAAATGAATAATATTAATAAAAATTAATTTTGAGCAAATATTGACTACTTTTAGCTGAATCACAAGCGAGAATGACCATAAATATTGGTAATCGTTTGTTTCTCGGAAGCGAGGAATGTATCCAGTCGCATGTAAAAATCACAAGAGTTGCATGATGTAGATCCGGGGAAGGGTTATAGGTGTGCACTAGAAGTCAGTTTATTTGTACAGCTGAAGTGAGGCCTTGGTATGTCCATGGCTCAGTGTTGTTCTCCAGTGAAAGCAAACCTGCAGCAACACCAGGCATCTACAGGTCTAAAGTCTACAGAGACCAGTCTCTCCCCATGGTCAGCGCTGAAGAAGTCCCTTGGCATTTGAAAGAAGCATCAAATTGTCGGAGTTTGCAGGGCAGGCAAGGGGAGGGGGGGAGGGGGGAATTTGTTTTGGAGCGCTGCCAGAATTATCAATTCCTGGTAGTAAGTAGTTGCAATTATCTCAGAAATCTCGCTACATCCTACATTGCACATCCTAGCACATTCTGGTGATCAGAGGCAAGCCTAGACAAAACAGGAGTAGACCCACTGGATCAATAAGACTTCTTTTGATATATATGATGCAGATGACATCTTTTGGGTTTCAGGACCATTGTGCCTGTGTTGACCTTTGGTAGGTATGGATATTTCTATCTGAAGGTCACTTTGTTCGATAGTGAGGGCCAACTTGTCTTGGAAGATGGTATTGAGGGTCGGAGATGGTCAAACCAGGGAAGAAGGAATTGAGTTGATTGTAAGAAGGGTCAGGAATGAAAAGCCCAATTTTGTAATTGGGATGTCCGAGGAAAGTTCCTGTTATGTGGAACTAGTTTCTGTAGCTTGAGTTATATTGATTTCAAGCTGTTGCTTGTAATGGAAGTCACTACGCAGATTGCCATAGATCTGAATTAATTCGAACTTACTGTACGTATATACTTTCTTGCAGTTTTTGTTCATCAAGCTTAAACTTTTTCAGATGAAACCATGTCAACAATTGAATTCTGATTGCCCTGTGAAAAATGAGGTTAATAAATTCCCTGAATACGAAAAATGTCAGCACCGTTGAGTCGTCATTGAACCTTGGTCATCAGTGCCCAGAATAGTGTTGCTGTCTGGGTTTGAATTTAAGAACATTATGTGCCAACACCTAATGCACACATTTATCTTTTATGTCGCATTTATCGAAACATAAACTTTTCCAGATGATTTTTATCATTTATCTTTGTATTGTTTTGAAATGCAAGTACCATGTAGACATTATTTGAAATTATATGACTACATCCAGCCTTGTCGATGAGATGCAGGTGTTGCTTGTTTGAAACGAACAGAGTGTTTTCTACACGAAGAATGTGGTGTTTAGACACCAACTGATAATTAAAGCTGAACACAAAGTTCTCTGAAGATATTTCAGATTCCTTGAGGATGTTTTAGATAAACATAGATAATTAACGCTGTTGTAGTTGGAACATCGGGTGTGGTATGTACGTGAACTAAAAGGACAGTCAGATTTATTCAACTCTAGTTTGGATTTACGCTTAAATTGTTTATGCTTTGAAAATATGTTTTTGAGAATGTTTCTGAATGATAATGCTGCTATAGTATGTTGATAGATTGACATTATCATCATGTGTTTATCTGCAATTGCATATGTCATATTTCTGATGGTATTTCTTTTCACAACTGCTAGTAAGAATCCAATCAAATACTAGCCATTTACATTTTATGATAAAGTTTTTCAAATTGATAATTCATTATCACTGTGTCAGTAGGGTATAATAATAAATCAAGTCTGTGTGATGAAGGGTTAAAGTATATAGGTTGCAGTAAAAAGGGTTAATACAGGGGAGAACAATGGAGCTGGAAAGGGGGGAAACATTCTTGAACTCTGGTCATTTCCGACTCACTGGCCTGGCATATATAGGTTGATACATTTTCATAATATCCTGTTGTGTTAGCTAATTTGTACTGCTTGTAAGTTTCGTAATTCCTACAATTGTTATCCTATATACTTGCCATGAGTAGGATACCTATGTGAGCACACCACAGTTATGTGTAATTTAACCTTCTCAATGCTGTAGGCATTTCCTTATATTGCACTGCTTAGGTTGATAGCGATAGTTAACAAACATCAATGCAAATCATAAATATTCATGAGTGGGTATGATCAATGTTACTCTGAGAGCAGAATCACTTCAGATGGTTGATTTATACAAATATGATTCTTTTCAGTGTTAAATGGCTTGAAGATGTAGGCCCATTTCCCATTGGTTGGTATGATGTTATGGTCTTCAAAAACACCCAGTCTGCAGCACTTTTATTTCTTGACAACGATACTTTAAAATCCTAACTATAGGGTGGAATGACCTTTTGACCTTGAAGGTTTAGTCAGCCAGAACAACACAGTAGTGTGTTCTTCAAGCATTTAAACTCCTAGAGGGGGATATGGGTTTGTTTAGAATTTTGTGGGCTTTTTCCATCTGCAGGCTCTTCTGGTATTAGACAAGTGATCATCTTTGGGTGACCATGACCTCACACATGTAAATGAAACCAATTAAAGGAACACTGCCCCTCTTCAAGTTGAATTGATCAAATCCTCTGTAAATCCTTTGTTAAGGGTCAGTGAATAGAATTTCATTGGCCAGTTATCCTTTAAAGCCACGGATCACGGAGTAACTGACCTAATGGAACTCATTGGAAATGTAGGAGGTCATCATCAGTATCTTCAGATTATATTCTGGCAGATTAACAAATAAACAATACAATAATTCCTTTTCTGTAGGCTTATTTTTTTGGCTACCGGGGCAGAAAATTGCAAGTAGAATTGTCTCAAATAATTATCTCCATCTAAAGATACAGAAGAAATTTGAAATATTTATTCCACAAAATTATTTTGAATTAGATCTAATTTACTAATTTTTTTTGGCATCCAGTTTATCTTCCATTCAACAGGTAGCACATGACCTAGGTCACATGACCTGTCAGCTGTCAATAATCAATTTTATCACACCTCTGGCAGATAATGATAGCTTGGTATTGATTTAGCAGAAGGGTGACTTAGACTTACATGTTTGGGTCGGAATCGAGGGCGACAGTTGGTCTCTTGTCACCTGCTGAATGTCCTCAAGGGTTCCTTTCAGACTCTGTCAGCCGATCATTGACCAACTGGTCAACCACTTTGCCCAGTTTCCGTTATATTTAATATTTAATCGTTAACTAAACATGTCCATTGGAGGCCCTGTCAAGTGACGTTTCCTACAATGAATAGAACCCATTGAACAAAGTTAATGCTTATTATATTTGTCAATGACTATAATTGGGAACAGATTGTTGGAAGTTATTGGTTGTTGTTGATGCTTTTGCTAATTACATGCTATTGCAGATTTTCTTTTTCCTTTTTCTATTATACCCATTACTAATTAATCAAATAACATTCTTCAAGTGTCAATTTAAGCCATAAAAAAAGACTCTCTACATGCCTCATGTGGATTTCAATCAATGTGGATTTCTATTTCCAATTGGAGTGGGCATAATACGGCTCTGCTACAAAGGATTTGATCCGCCTCGGAAACTATTACCATGAATTGATGGACAATCTGGGAGACGGAGGAGGATTCAGAGATATTTCCATGGATGGTCGTTTCCTGTTGGATTCCGAGGGCCGTATTTGTAAACATTGCATCCCAATTTTGGGCAACTGGTCTCAGCTGTAGATGGCCATTTCCTGTTGGACTGTGATAAGCTGTATCCCATCAGAGGAGCCGTATCTTATCTGAGCCGTATCCTATCTGAGTCGTCTCCTATCAGAAGAACCATATTGGAGATCCCAGAGAACAGATGTGACACAAGCAAGTTCTGGTCAATTAGGAGGCTAGTCAGATAATTAACTTAATTATTTAAAATTATGTTATTAAATCTGGTTTAAAAGTAATTATAAAGGTTATAGAGGTTATGCAATGGGGATGACAGTATTTAAAAATAAAACTTTTCAGAAATGCACAATGTTGAAAAATATATATTTATTTTTTTATGATTTACTTTTAATAAATTATTATTACACATTTGACAGCTGAGTTTAAAAAAATAAAATATTATTAACAAATGGGTTAGGAGTTGGTCTTGTCTGTCCACTGTGCTTACTGTCATATTTCTGATGTAAGGATTCACATAACAAGACAGTACTACTCAGGACATTTCCCTTACGTGACCTGAATGATGTCACGTGTAGAATCTGACATGAACGGGATGTGACTCCTGTGTCGAGTTTAGCTACTGGATGCAATTAACATAAATCTCCACTGCCATTAATATTCATGCTTTCAGATTCTAGTCAACTGTATATAATTATGTAATATTTCATACTTCGCCAGCGTTGTAACTTGGCATATCCTCTGCCCCTAGGTAACTTGTCCAATGTTTTAAAGGTGTACGGAGTACAAGTGGAAATTTAGCTTTATTAAAATGTTATTGTTGTCGTTCATTTCTTTTGTTGATTTACATAATAGTTATTGTCGCATATGGGTAAAAATATTCCTGCAGTGACGTAAATCAATTGATTAATCAATATCATATAGATAATATTTGCAGTGACTGTTTAATTATAATCAGAAGACATCTGACCACCAAAATAAGATGTGATATAAGTGAAAGAATCTTGAAAGCAGCTCTAAACTCCAATTTAAAAAAAAATAAGGATAAAACCTTCTCACTGCTGAAGACAACTGGAAATGCCTTATGACATGTAGAGAACAGTGTAATTAATCCATCAGGGAGAGGGTTAAAATACTGAAGTTCTCTGACCTACATAAACTGTCAGTAATATAATGTATATTAATAGTAATAGCAAATGTCTATGCCATGTATTACAGTGCCATACCAGTGCCATACCATGTCCATACCATAATCATACCAATGCCTTAACATTGGCATACCATGTCCATACCAGAATCATACCAATGCCATAACAGTGTCATACCAGTGCCATACCATGTCCATACCAGAATCATACCAGTGCCTTAACAATACCATACCAGTGTTAGCTTAATCTATACCAGTGAGGCAATATGCTGTTAGCTATGGTGATGATTGGATATTCATGCATAGTTTCTACAATCATTATGGGAGGTGGGGTGATTAGGAAATGATGAGGTAATGGTCATTGAGTTCACCATACAACTGGAAATAATTATGAACCTGGAGGAATTAGGATGGTGACTATGAAGGATTTTAACCCTATCCCTGCTAAATTACGCTGAATCACCGACAAGTTGGGAGTCTCTGGTTTCCTTCAGTGAGGTTTAACCTTGCCAACTGGTTCTCCTAACTCATGTAAGGGCAACTGCGTACTTGGTATACAGACAGAAATTGTATCCTCATCAGGACCATCTGATAGGATTCGAACTCATTCTGTAATGATAAACTTGCAGTATCCTGTGTCCCACCCTAGTAACGTGCACATGAATGAATACTTGTGTTTCCACTACAGACAAGATACCCCAGAACCATCAGCCAGAACTAGAACTAGATATTTAAGGCTGGTAGTTCTGACACACTTGCAACTAACCATTGGTAGTATCATGAGTAACATACACCTGGGTAAATACTAGCATCATTTCTGCAGAGAAGACACAGAATAACTGTAGCGCTATGAGAGTCAGAACTCCATGTTAACATATAGTACTCTTGTAGCATTATGGGTGTCAGAACTCCATGTTTAGTACTCTTGTAGCGCTATGGCACTCAGAACTCCATGTTTAGTACTCTTGTAGCACTATGGCACTCAGAACTCCATGTTTAGTACTCTTGTAGCGCTATGAGAGTCAGAACTCCATGTTAACATATAGGACTCTTGTAGCGCTATGATTGTTCTGTGGAACGGGGTCCAGAACTACCACACAGGATTCTAACTCGATCCTTCAGGCCTGATGCACTTGCAGTACCTTATGTACTATCACAGGGATCTACACCTGAATGAATAGTCCTCGAGTTAACAAAACAATTCCAGCATGGTTCTGTGTCTCCAGCTGTGTCTATTGCCATCATCTTGTGTGTTCTTCACACTTCACACTTCACGCCGCCGCTGTCCACAGGAGTCCAGGCTAAATGTCACAACAACGCAGCAATTGACAGTGGATCCAATGTGTCTGGCAGAGTATGGTTCATTTGCAGTATTACTGAACATTTTAATGCAGGGAATGGCATATTTTACATTTGTACCCAGTAAATGGCACATTTTACATTTGTACCCATGTCTAGAACATTCCCTGAGCCCAAACCAGAACAAGCATTATCTCATTGTTCTCTACAAGCATCACAAAGCTATATCTGTTTGTCCAGTCTAGACAAGGTCTCCCAATGTTATGGGAAACAATGTTATTAATAATATCAAACTAGTTTTTAAATTCATTTAAATGTCAAAAATGTATTGAATTACAACTTTCACATTTTCATTTTCAAAAACAAAGTTCCTATGGCCGTAACTTAATAGGTTCGAATGGTTTAAACTTGAGCTACAGATACATTTTTTAAAACTTTGTTTTCAAGGAAACATGTTGACAGAAAACTACAGTACGCATTAACCACAACATCTGCTTGTAATTTATGTAAGAAATGTCTAAAAAAATCTTTATCCAGTCGGCTGTGTCAAGTTTAGTGTAACCATGGTGATAGATTGTGTCTGCAACATGGTTTTCTTTGCTGATTAATTTGTCGGACAAGTTTCCACTAATTGCCACAGACAGCCCGGACTGACAGTCCCGGAAACTTGCCAAGGACTGAGAACACAAAAGTAAAAAGATAAAAAAAACACCTCCGCATTTGATCCCAGGGGGATTTCCTGGATGTTTTTCTTATTGATTGCCGCCAGTAAAAGTTACGATGCAGCGATAAAATTATGATTTCTTGTTTGATAGGCGTCTCTCTGGCTTACCTAGATTCCCTATGCTAGAGCAAGATTGATTTAGTGTTTGTTGATCTCTTCAACTGTTGCTTACACAGGACATGCATTTAGATAGGCTGGTACGATCTTACTCTGGAGGTCACGGCAAGGTCGTACGATTTATTGGGTATCTGTCCTAGTGGAATGGCTGATACGCTGGGGTTTGCAATGTCAAGGTTGCTGATATGTTTTGCAACTTGGTCGAAGTAGATTTTGGCAGCAGAGGAAGACATAAGAGTTGACAAAGTAGACGTTATTGGATTCAGCAGTCCCATTGGGTCATAATTGTTACTATTATCCAGTAACATTCTAGAATCCAGTAACATTGCTGTTAGTAGTGTTGCTATTGTCCAGTAGCATTGCTGTTAGTAGTGTTGCTATTGTCCAGTAACATTGCTATTAGTAGTGTTGCTATTGTCCAGTAACATTGCTGTTAGTAGTGTTGCTATTGTACAATAACATTGCTGTTAGTAGTGTTGCTATTGTCCAGTAACATTGCTGTTAGTAGTGTTGCTATTGTCCAGTAACACAGCCTCAATGATCTCTACTTCTCCCTAGACGATTCCAATAAACATTACGACCAATTGAAAAAGCTGGATTGCAAATCTTTTTAAACGGGTTCACTTAGCAATGACAATCTAACAGCAATTGTGAATGATCTGGAAAGGAACTTGTGCTCCTATTGATCTCGGAGCAAGCTGCCAGTCTAACATAACGGGACACGCCAGTAGCGTTTGATTAAGCATTATTGGCGTAAGTGGTTAGGAGTACAGCCTTAAGTAGCCGATTTCAAACATCTGCTTATGTGCCCAAGTATCCAAGGTTTCCAAATTGACGCTGATGCAGGACAAGTGATTAATTGGTCATGAGTTTGGAGAAGACAAGATTAATTGGCCGTGGTGTCTGAACTAGAGCTGCTACTTGTCCATGTTTGATTTGCAAGGTAAAGATGCCTTAGATGGGACCGAGAGGGACTTCGTTATCATTGGAGGACATTTGACGTTTGCTCAGAAGAGTCATAGAATGTATGTTTAATGCTCGCAGTGTCCCAACTAAAGTTTCACTGAATTCACCAGAGAATATTGATGAGAAGAGATATCAAAATCCACACGAACAAGCCGTACGACATCATCCACATCTAGTATGACAACACCATGTATATGAATCTGATGGCAACACCCAATAATAGGTCAATGTTTTGAATTTCATGCTAAATGTAGTCATGTATGGGTGAAAGATTCCCGTTGTTCACTCACTCACTCACTCATGCTAAACTCACAATTTTGTTAAAAAAGAAATCCCAACCCAAAATTTGAGGATCATGGTTTCCTGTCCTTGGAGTCCGATGTGTCATGTCATCTTTTATTGTCTGTCATCTGATAGATAACTGTAACTGTTTCTCCTTCATCCTAGAAAGTAGACTCATATAAGTCTGTCCTATTGTGGACGTTCGGCTAGTTGATAATCAACGAGAGACTGA
Organism: Lepetodrilus schrolli; assembly: GCA_032361225.1. NCBI lineage: Eukaryota > Metazoa > Mollusca > Gastropoda > Lepetellida > Lepetodrilidae > Lepetodrilus > Lepetodrilus schrolli. The sequence continues at coordinate 17,888 of JAUTBT010009384.1, forward strand.
TACAAATTCCCCCAGACTCTTAGATCTGGGAACATCAATACTTGTCCGATGGTGGCGAAAGATAATGGCTGTGTGAGATTTATATTGCATCTAATGCCATTGGGTAATTATTTGGAATGGTGGAGGAGACAATGTGTGATTTGTACATTGCCAGGTTTGTCTCGACAGAGCGTTAACGAATACGGATTTAGCGAAAAGTGTTGTTTCAGTCTGTTTACATAAGTTGGAGGTGATGGTTACCATGGTGTAGTGTGATATGCAGAGTCATCATGACCTCACATGGGTGTGGATTTTTTTGTTTTAATTAGAAGACAAAGTTAAATTTGATTTAGGTTGTTAGGTTTGTTAAGCAATGAAGGTATTTGTCAATGTTTGAAGACTTACTAATTACTGGTTGGTAGGGGGTAGGATTGTGTGGTTAGGATTGTATGGTTGTGGGCTTGGATGGGCAAATAATGAGGCCAACGTGATGGATCGTGTCTTCATTGTGGAGAACAGTTTCCTATACGAGGAATAGGGATGCATTTGTCTGTGAGCATCTCGTAATATTAACACTGTACGTAGTTACTCTGTACAAACATCCAATGAATCACTTTCTGTACATTGTAAATAAGACTGGCAAAATCCATTGACTTGGTTATATCGCAAAAAAATAATCTATATTAACTTTTCAATATTAGATCATTTACAACAGGCCTAGAGGCTACAAAACCTGTTTTTGTCTGATTTCATGCATAACTCATGTTTTGCATTGAGATTTGAGGACAACACTTCAGTTGAGCATGAAATATTTTACTCTAAAAAGATTTGTACCCTCAGGGCTAGATGCACCTAGATCAATACATATGTCCTCGATCAATTCGATGAATAAAATTATGTAAATACATCGCATTTTCAAGGTCAAGTCAAGGTCATTCTCCTGCCGTGTATTGTCTTACAAAATACTGATGAGAGCCCGGACTAAGCTCTGAGTTACAATGTCATCAAGGCGGATAGTCGGCTACAATGTCATTAAGACAGATAGAGTCATTATTGTAGTACAGGCTTTGTCAGGAAACAGCATCACTGATGAGCCGTTGTAACACAATGCTGTGAATACATGGCACATTATTAACCCCACCCTGTGTCCGCTCTGTGGACATTGGATCACATGTACCACCCAGCTCCTTGTCCTTGCGTTAACCCTGTGTTCTTGTGTTAACCCTCGATGTCCTCATATTAACCCTAGATGTCTTCATTTTAACCCTTGATGCACTTGTGCTAACTTTTGATGTCATTGTGTTACCTCTCAACATGCTCAGTGTCCTTGTTAAACTTGATATTCTTGTGTTGGCCCTCAATGTCCCTGTGTTGTCCCTTGCAGTCTTTGTGTTAACCCCCCATGGGCCAGAGTTAGCTTTGCAGCCTTCCATGAAGCTCTAGGATCCTCTATTACATAGGGCTGTCATAGTGATCACCAAGAAAGATCGGTACAAAAGTACTATGATCTCCCACTGGACACGAGAGCTTCATGAAAGGCTGCCTTGGACATCAAGAAAATATTGACTTGAAAACTCCACCCTAAATATCAGATTTAAAAAAATAATTTTTAATAGGTTTTCTTGTGGAATTAATATATAATAAAAAGAAGAGTATAAATGGGGAAACAAATATATTTTTTGACTTGGTGATTGGGATAATATTCTGATGATATTGGGTTGGCACCATATTTGGAATCTGTGGACATATTTGGTGAGGATGGATTAAACTATTGATAGTCCACACCATTGGGAATGCTGCCGAAATTATCTGAAATTATATCTGAGCACTACCATGGATACCAAGCAGCTGCTAGTTTCTTCATCTTCCAGAGAGCGACCATTGGCTTTTTAACCCTATGAATTGTAAGTGCTGCCATACAATTCTAAGACTTGTTTATTGGTTAGTCTCACACTGGATTAGCATTGTTGTTGTTGCAGTAGGGTTAAAACTTCTGTTTTGGGACACTGTTTACAATCGTGGCCATGTTGGTGGAAGATCCATGTGATACTAGACATGGAGATGTTCATATTCCGGATTAACTGACCTTTGGCCAGATTATCTGACCTTTGTACACATGTGTCGGCTTTGTCCTTTGATGTCAGGCGGGATGGATAAATATTTTTAACCAGATTACTATTGGCTGGACATCTGAGCGGTATTATGCCAGGGTCAGAGGTTAGATGACTGTCAACGTGATGACTTCTCAGGGTTGTAATAAGGGTATTTAGATTTAAAGAACACTTAAAATGAAAAGGGCGGCAAAATATGGCTTCTTTCTCAGTCGGATGTAAGGCTTATCCAGGATACTTAGCAACTTTTGTTTGGTTTAGTCGTGACATCGCCATTAGTTTGAGGACAGTCTTCAGGCCGAGTTATTAAGGACCACAGATTAGGGGATACCTTAGAAGAGACAGTTGTGTAGCTTTGGTGATAGGTTTGACCATTGGAATGATAAATGAAGGGATTCACTTTCGAGGTTGTTGTGTTTGCCAGGATCTCTCAGGGTATTAAGATTATGTGACAGTTCCCACCAACACGATATACACAGTATTCTGGGAGACTGTGATGATGGGTTAATGTAGGTGAAAGTCTACCCCTAGTTATTCAAATTGAAAACCTACAGCTCTAGGGCTATGTTCCTGAATCTATCATATATGTAACAGCATCATTACGCCTTTGTTGAAGAAGATTTTACTCTTGTGGGATCATCACAATTTCTTTCAGAGGCGTAACAATGTCGTTACATATACAATAGCTTCAGGAATAGGGCCTCTTTGCTCTCCTGCAACTTTAACTCTCTCCATGCTGAAGGCAACCGGAGATGCCCCAAAGAACATTGCCTGTGCCTAATCCAGCAGGGAGAGGGTTACGTTAGCTGTATCTCCAATCTTAGCAATGGTGTAGTCTACGGCTACCTTAGAGTTACTTGGTTTCATACAGGACAGCCCTATGTATTGTATCTGCTTCACGACTACCAACAGGTGTAGTTTACTTAAGTAAGAACAAACCCCGATGATGGGTTCACTGAGTCAGGAAGTGTTGTGAAAGTGTATTAACCCTTTCAAATTTCCCAGTGTCTTAAAGAAATCCATTTGTTTCAAGTGACGATTTATCACTATTGTTTCTCTGCCCAAGAAATATATCGTTTAGAAATTCTTGACAAATGATACAATCGCAAAATCATTTGACCTCAATGTTTGTTCATGTGTAGGAAATGACACTACCATCTGGGTATTCTTAAGTTATTTAAAGAGTTAATGCTTTCCTTGTGTTACTAAGAGTCCAATTCACAACAGTTTTCTTGACCTACAAATGTGTTGGCATGATAGAAGTTTTAAATAAACATTTTTATATGGTATTATTCTGGTACTGTCATATACCCAGATGGCTATTCTTCAATAATGTTTTCACATCGAAAATGACAGCTTCATCTTTCTGTTTATTATCCAGGAAAAAATCTACTTTATAAATGTAATCTAAATCTGGCAGGATTTTACATCAAAGTTTTAACCCAATATTCCCCCAGATAGCATGCAATGGTTGTGGTTACATCACAGATGATAGGTGCCACTTGGAAGATTGGAAATCTGATAGAACCTATCTCTGCTGGAAGTGCCAAGCCTTCAATCAATGGCAGCGGCTATGTCATGTTCTTGTAGGAGATACATCTGACATTTGAACCCAGTCCAGTCAGTTCCTGGTATCAAGTTTGATAAAGCAGTCTACAATGGTAACTAGGTCAATAGTAGTACTTTGACAGTTAGGTCAAGCTCAGCAATTAGGTCAATTGTGGATTACTTGGGGGGGGGGGGGGGGGGGTGGAAGTCTGGCGATTGTTTGTTGTGGCTATTGTAAACAGCTATTGTTTTGTTGAAGAAGCAACAATGGAATAGTGGTGAAGCTGTACTAGACTTTCATTGGAAACAGTTTACCATTTTCAGCTATCTTGGAATTATTATTACTAATAATATCTAGAATTATATTTGTATTCAGAGGCAATGCTTTTACCTGTGTACATGATTTCTATATCACCAATTGCTACACACATTTCTGTATAGCCTAAGATGAAAGAATAAGTACTTTGTATGGTTACTTTACTGGCTTCAGTTTCATTGGTTTATTCTAGCCCACTCTAATCCCTGTTGTCATGATCATGGATACTTTAACGACACGAGTCGGGTTGCATTCACATTCCTGACTTTAACCCATGATTTGTAGTTTCTTTTACATTCAGAGAACACTCTTCATGGTTATATAACAAATCACATCTAGTGAAATAGAGCTGTAGGAAGAAGACCACCCTGGCTTTGACCACTAGGAGGCATTGTATACAAATGTACCAAGTCATCTCAGAGTAGCACCTTCTCCAGTAAGTTTATTGTGTATTGACATAGGGACTGCCAGAATGACACAGGAACTGACACAGGAACTGACACAGGGACTGACACAGGGACTGACACAAGAACTGACACAGGCACTGACAAACAGTCCCGCAGTGATGTTAAACTCCATAATCACTCACTTACTGACAAACAGGAACTGATACAGGAACTAGGACTGATACAAGAACTGACACAGAGGACTGATACATGGACGGACAGACTGATAGGGACTGTTCACACATCTGCATGCCAACTTCCAACTGACTGGGAAAACGGCTTTCAGGCCGGGATAAAAGCAATCGTTTCAAGGTCCATGGTACACCTTGAGCAGATGCAGTCAAGCTACATGGTGCTGGATGTGTGGGTTTCTATGAGCATTCCTTTAAGTTGGCCAGTGTTTATATGGTAGACGGACTGCAAGGGAGGTGGAATTGTAAACAGAGTCATACACTATTGATGTGTACTTCAGCCACATACACTATACTAAGTCATATTGATTGGGAGATATGTATTTGCGTCTAGGCTATTCAGATGGAACAACTCGCAATGCTTTCGTATCTTCTACATGATGCAGTCATTTTAGGGAAAGGAAATCTTTCAATTATTAATGAGAAAAATTAATTTTGAAAAATGCTGGGAAATTTGAAAGTTAACAATGTCAGGCATTGTTCATTTTGATGTGACGTCCTCAAAGTTATTTTCTGGAAGCACAACAAGGCTATTTCGTGGTCCTTTGGGAATGATAACGTAATACAACAGTAATTAACTCTCTCATGCATGGCAGAGTGCTGGTAATGGCTGGTTACGAAGGGAGGTAATTACCACACAAACTGTACTCTCTAGAGACGGTGACCCAATCACATCTTCCTCAGTGTTGTTACATTCAACTATCTGTTGGCACGTCATCAGGGTGGTCGATCGCAATTAGCCTGAGGTCATCCGAGGTCATCCAAGGTCGGATCCCTTGGCGGCCATCTTCCACAGGTGATTACCCACTCAGGGGATGTAGCTTGAGGTCAAGGTCATTGAAGCAGAGGATGTATGCCCAGAGGTGTGGAATTTACTACCAGTGTGAGAATCTGATTTGGATATCTAACGAAAATTACCTGGCTATTGAGTGAGAAACTGACCCTAAACAAATAACTTTGAACAGCCGAGGAAAATCTGAATGAGATGAGAATAGTACTGACATTATGTGGCAGGAATGGTTAAAAATACAGGTATAGGTTTGTAATGTTTGAAAGAAATATAGGTTTGTAATGGTAGGCAGGTATAGAGTTGTAATGGTTGACAGGGATACGGTTGTAATAGTTCGAAGGTATAGGGTTGTAATGGTTGGCAGGCATAGGTTTTCAATGGTTGGCAGACATATGGTTGTAATGGTATAAAGTTGTAGTAGGGCCAATATGCATTAATTGATGCCTTATTTGTAGCCACTTGTCAGGACACTGACTGGAATGACCTCATTGACTCGGATAGTGTCGTAGAAATTCAGTGAAAGGACATCAGATGACCAGAGATGAGGCAGTGTTTATGATGTCGATTAATTGCTGGTCTTAGCATTTGCATTTAAGTTGTGGTGACTAGGGCAATGCTATGCGTAAACAAAGCTATTTCCACGAACACCTAGTGTGATTGAGTTTAGGACAGATTAATTTCGAGTTATTATTCTGCTAGGACTGGAACTTCTATGATATAGTCAGTGATTAGACGTAAATGACTCCAGCTTGGTTCACAGCAAGTTTTTCTTGTACCATGAATATTTTATCTTCGCGATGACATTAATTATTAAAGCTTTGATAGGTAGAGGATGGCACTTACAGTTTGGGGGTTGGGGTGGTTGGGGAGGGGGAGTGGCAATGGTTGGGGAGGTGGGGGCAGGGGGGGGGGGGCGAGTTCTGCCTGATGGATCCCTTCCTGTGTTTATCCTTCACCTGTACGATACCTTCCCTCAAGGCATCATTAATTGAAAAGATCCAGGCTATTTATTCACCATTAGTTGAGAAGGAGGCTGATACCATGAAGATGTCTGATGGTGCACTTCTCCAGTCTCAGGAAGGAAACTTCTCAACCCGCCGTCTGCTCGATATATCCTGACTTGCTTCTGCCAGGAGAAGATAACATGATTCCGGACTTGTGCTCATCTATGGGTGACCTCACTTTACTGCTGCACAAAGTTATTCTAGCTTTACGATTATGATTATTGTTAATGTCAGGGTCATCAGACATGTAAAATTGCGTGTCAAGATAATCCTGCACCTACATTCAAATACCTCGTTTAATTTTAACACAATTTCTAGATCCTTTAGTCTGCTAATATAAATAATTACCAAATCCAGCTATATATGAAATTTGCACGACATTAATATCATATAACATTGGGTTTGTATGAATTCAAATACTAAATGTTTGTCTACTGTCTACAGTTCAATAAAATACTGTAAATCAGGAAATTAATGCGAGCAGGATATTATTGCGAAAAATGCGATTGGCGTATGGCCGCATTCAATTC